>JAQQSW010016630.1:0-11631 GCA_028646575.1 Pseudocheirus occidentalis | reverse complement strand
GCCATCTTGGCTCCGCCCCCTCAAATTAATTTCTAAAACCTTCCCCAGTGGCTGGCTTCTTTCCTCTGGTACTCCCTGTTTTTTTCAGGTGCACCTCTGCACTGCAATGCATGATAAAAAAGTTAGAAAGCAGAAATTATTAGTGATGTTATTATATATAATGTTCTGCCATCTTTGGGTTATGAAGGACCTCTGTGTTTTTGAAATTTTGAAACACTTTCTACCCAATCATCTCCCTTCTTTTTTTCAGTCTCTCCCTGCAGTTAGAAGCATCACCTATTATTGGGCCAAGGAAGAGAGACTTCATTTTCCTCAATTACTTGGCTAGGACCATAGGGTCACAGATCTAGAGCTGGAAGGTCATATAATACAATTCTTCCATTTTGCAGATGAGGAAACTGAAACCCAGGGAGATTGTGACTTGTTTAAGGTCAGTCGGGTAGTATGAGACAATATGAATTCAGTCAATGCCTGCTTTCCGTTGGAGAGAAAAGCACTTGTGACTTTTATAAGGGGGACTTCTTTGAGTTTTGGCTTTGAGGACCCACATTTCAAAGCAATACTGAAAGTTGTTCTGAAGATAACCTCCTAGTTTCTCTAGTTATTGAGGGATAGTACGTTTCATGACCTGATGGTTCTCCTTCCAAGGCTTTCTCCCTTCTCTCATTTGACCTCATGGTAAGAGTGAAAGGGAGGAAGGAGGGATAAGAGAGAGAAGTAGCAGGCTGGGGAAGCAGGGTGGCCTCTTCAGTGAGGGGAAGATTTCCATTTGAGGCCTTGTGACAGGAGTTAAGAGGCCAGGTTACATAAGGTGCTATTTTAAATTTTGCAGTTTCATTAAAGGACAATTTTTTTTAACATCAGGAAAATTATTTGGAATAAAAAACTCCAAAGGAAGAGGGGAAATTGTGATTATTGATAAAAACAACAGTATTTTGCAGCATAGGCATGAATTCTAGACTACAAACTTACGGGGGCTAGGAATATATTTGAGTTCATTTTTATTTCTTTAGTCCCTAGCATAGCGCTTTATGCACTCAAAGAACAAAGAAAGCACTTAATAATTATTTATTGAATGAATGACACAATGCTTTGGGAGCATTTTGAATTTCAGCAATGAATTGGCCAAAAACTTTGGGGTCAGTCAGTCACTGTTTATTAACCTTATTGAGTGTCTGCATGTATTAGGCCTGCCATAGATGGGACAATGATTGGACACATGGAGCTATTTGTGATAGAAATGAAATCGAATTGTGTTGATGCTTACTGTGAATCATAAATGGGGGAAGAAGACTTTAACGGGTTGTTTCCATAGTTACCAGCCTTAAGAAGAGAGACTGCCTGGTGTCTGGAAAAATACTAGGCTAAGACGAGGACCAGGAATCAGCAAATCTGAATTTTTGTCTGGTCTCTGGCATTTACTTTAAACTTTGAAATATGTACTCTCTTTGACCCCCACTTTCTTCAGTTTTACAATGGGGATGATCAGGCTAGTCTACTTGCAAGGTTGTTGTGTAGATCAAGTGGGAAACTATATATCCATCCATCCATCCATCCATCCATCCATCATTAAGCATTTATTAGCATCTTCTAGGTATCTAGGCATTGCAGACAAAAAAAAACAAAGCAAAATAAACCCTGCCTTCAGGGAGTTTACATTCTAATGATAGCCATATTACATTTAGGCAAATACACACATAGGTATATAGGCATTTGCAGTACACAAATCACAATTAATTTGGTAGGGAAAGCACTACCAGGAAAAATCTTATGCAGAGGTTGCCACACAGCTGAGCCTTGAAGGAAACTTGGTATTTCCAAGAGGCAGAAGTAGGGAAGGGTGGCGTTCCAAGCTTGGAAGACACAGAGAAGGGAGTAGAGTATTGTGTGTGAGCAACAGCAAGAAGGTCAACTGGTTTGTAAATTATTATCCAAATGTAAAAGATCATTTTTATTAATAAACTAGGTTAATTGAACCAATGCATAAAGCTAGCATTTATTTGGTACTTTAAGGTTGGCACAGCACATGGGACTGAGGCTAACTCAGAGGGACTTTAGGCAAGCCACTTCTCCACTGTGCCTTCCTTTCTTTTCCATCTATAGGATAAGAGAGAATGCCATTTTTCTTCTGGATACCTTAGAAGGTGGTAGACAGAATCATATTTACCAAGTCCTTTAAGCACATTAAAAGAAAAAAAAGCTATGGGTATAAACGACTATTGTCATTTTTTTGCCTTGGTTTTGTTTCAGGATCTGTGATTTCAACAGTATAGGGAATTTCTGATGAAGAAACTTTACCTGCCGATTTTGTTGTTCAATTGTTTTGGTTGTGTCTTACTCTTCGTGACCCCATTTGGGATTTTCTTGGCAAAGATACTGGAGTAACTAGTCATTTCCTTCTCCAGGTCATTTTACAGATGAGGAAACTGAGGCAAACAGGGTTAAGTGACTTTCCCAGGGTCACACAACTAGTGAGTTTCTGAGGTTAGATCTGAACTCAGGCCTTCCTAACCTCAGGCCCTGTTCTCTATCCACTGTACCATCTAGCTGGAAAATTTCCAAAGATAACTTCGGAGAGAGCTGCCTGGGACCCTAAGAGGTTAAATAATCTGTCCAGGATCACACAGCCAGTATATTTCAGAGGTGACACTCAAATCCAGTTTATGTTGATTCCAAGACAGGCCTTCTGATACCGCTCAATCATTATTACCATTATTATTGTTATAGAAAAGAGAAAGAGGCATTAAAGGAATGAAGATGAGTAAGTGTCGTGTTGATTTTCAGAAACCTGACAAAAGTGGATTTTTGACAGAATTATAAAACAAAAGAGATCTTTTATGAGCACTTGGAGAGTCAATTGTATAGGCCAAGCTGACTGGTAGGAGACAAGAATACTGTAGAAATATTCTTATCTGACATTTAGCCTGTTTTTCCCCCCAAATCATTTATGATTTTTCTCATAGATGAGACAGAAAGATACGGGCTAGAAGGTTGTAGATAGACTGAGAAACGGTTGAATGACTGACCCAGAAAGTGGTAGTTAAAGAATTGCTATCAATGGAGGAAAGCTCTGTTAGGGTTAATATTCTAGAAGATCATGCAGTGGATAGAGCAGAAGGTCTGGAGTCAGGAAGACCTGAGTTCAAATCCAGCCTCAGACACTTCCTTAGCTATGTGACCCCGGGGAAGTCACTTAATTTCTATCTTGGTTTCCTCACCTGTCAGCTGAGGATAATCATAGCACTATCCTCCCAGGATTGTTGGGGAACCCAAATAATACTATTTATAAAGTACTTAGCATAGTACCTAGCTCATAATTGAGTGCTTAATAAATCCTGTTTTGTTCAATATTTTTATTGATGACTTGGATAAAAGCATAGGAGGTGAGCTTATTATTTGTGAATGACAGAAAGCTTGCTAGAAGAGCTGGCACATTTGATGACAAAGTCAAGATCCAAAAAGGTCCTTGCAGGCTGGAATGATGCATTAAAGTGAAGAAGGTAATATTTATTAGAAATAAATGTTAAATCCTATGCTTGAGTCCAAAAACTCAAGTGTGTAAATGCTAAGCTAGAGGACAAGTGATTAGATGACCATGTGGGGAAAAAAAGTAACTCTGTATATTTATAGATAAAGAGATTCAAAACGAATGAGCAGTGTGACCCAGGGGATCATGTGGTTTGTCCTTTGTTCTCAAAGAGGACCATTACCTCAGAGAGATGATGACGTGACTTGCAATTGACTAATTTAAGTGAGGCAGGGCTGTGCAAGGTCACCAGCCTCACTTTATTCTCCAGAGTCATCTGAGTCCATGGCCAGTTATCAATCAGGACAACTGTAGATGGCCCAGGATGCAGTGGGAGACCCTGGCCCTTTTAGGCTAAGGTCTTTTCAAGTAAATCCTATTGAGAAAGAGGGACTCTGTCTTGGCTAGAGTATATCTGGAGTAGTGTGTCCAGTCCTAGGTGTCATCTTTTAGAAGTTGAAACAATATCACCTGGAAATGTCCAGAATAGTGAAACAATTGGAAGCCATGCTATGTAAGGACTGGTTGAAAGAACTGGTGATATTTAGCCTGATAATACTATGTCTAAGAGGAATGAGAGATTTGGCTTTCAGAATTTAAAAGCAGTCTTGGAAAGGAGGGATTAGATTTGTTTGGCTTTCTGGAGTAGGGGACTAGGCAGGAGCAAAACTAGGAAAAATGTCAGAGGTCGTTCGGCTTCATATAAAGCAAAACATCCTAATCATAAAAAACTACTCAAATGCTGGCATGGGCTAACCCATGAGGTAATGAGTGCCCCGTTCCTACAGATCTTCAAGCAGGGACTGGTCAGCAGTGTTCCAGAGAGGATCGCTAATTAGATAGTGGTTGGTGTCTGAGTTCCTTTTGGACCTGGAGATGCTGCGGTTGTTGGAGTATTATTATAATGCCTCACTTATCATTTGATATCAGTCCTCCTGGAGATACTTCTTTGTAGATGATAAATGAAGGGACACTGAGGCTCATGGGAAAAAAGAAAGTGTTTTAGAACTTATGGACGAATCCGGCAGTGTTCAGACTACAGCTTGGCTCTGATTGCTATCAATAAACAAATGCTTTACTGTTTATTGAATGAAGAGATAAACTCTCTTCTTCTGTAAGGCTTGCTCACTGCTGACAGGCTCCGTCAGCGCTCCCAGGGCAGTTTGCCAGCAGGGAGGATGTGAATGCATAGGCTGCTCCACTGTTCTCAGAGGAATATTTGAGATGTGTTGTTGTGTTCATTCTCTCTCTCTCTCTCTCTCTCTCTCTCTCTCTCTCTCTCTCTCTCTCTCTCTCTCTCTCTCTCTGTCACTGTCTCTGTCTCTTTCTCTTCTCTTCTCTGTCTCTGTCTCTCTGCAATGACAGTCAGAGAATCTGATAGATAGATGGTTTGAGGGCAGGAGAAATTATAAAGTGCAATCATATCTTTGGAAGACTTCTTTTCCAGCCTTTGTGAAGATCAGTCAATCAATAAGCATTTACTACTTACTATATGTCTAGTTCTGTGGTTGACCCTGGGGATACATAGATATGACACTGTCCTTGTCAACAAAGGAACTTATGCTCATTTGGTGGAGGCAACACATAGGTTCATCAGAATATTCAGGATACAATAAACACGCAAATACAAGATGGTTTAAAGAGGTGTTGCTGTTTAGCTGTTTTCTAGTCATGGTGACGACTCCATTTGGGGTTTTCTTGGGAAAGATACAGGAGGGATTTGCCATTTCCTTCTCTAGCTCATTTTGCATATGAGGAAACTGAGGCAAACAGGGTTAAGTGGCTTACCCAGGGCCATACAGCTAGTAAGTATCTGAGGCTAGATTTGAACTCGGGAAGATAAGTCTTCCTAATTCCAAGCCCAGCAATCTATCCACTGCAATACCTAGATACCCAGTTTAGAGAGGTTGCATGATTGCATGACACAGTGGGAAGAGAAATAAAGGGGGAGGGAGAGAGAGGAGGGGAGAGAGAGGGAGGAGAACGAGGGGGGAGAGAGAGAGGAAGAAGAAGAGAGGATCAAGAAAGGCTTCATAAGGAAGTTGATATTTGCATTGAGCCTTGGATAAAAAGGGGGGAATCCAAGAGAGAGGGGCTTCTTGGCATGTGGAAAGCTATTGCAAAATCACCAAACAGAAAAAGAAGGAAGGCTAGATTCACTGAACCTTGGAATGTAGGAAAAGGAGTGATGTATACTAAAGCTGAAAATGTAGATTGGGGTTGGGTTGTGAAAGGCTTAGGGAGCCATAGAAGTTTATTGAGTAGGAGAGTGACATGGTCAGACCTATACTTCAGGAAAATCACTTTAGCAACTGTTTAGAGGATGAATTGAAGAAGGAAGAGATTTAAGTTAGGGAGACCACTTAGGAGGCCATTGTAACAGTTCATTCAAGAAATCACAAAGGCCTGAAATGTTGAGGTAGCTGTGTGAATGGAGAGAAGGGGTCGGGTGTGGATGATGTTTTGGAGATAGAAGTGACAAGATTTGGCATCGGTTACATGGGAGTTGGAAGAGTTAGAAGTCAAAGATAATGTTGAGACTGTGAACAATGTTGAGACTTTAGGACAAGGGAACAACAGTGGTGCCCTCAACAGGAAGAGGAAAGCTTGGGAAAGGGGTGCATTTGTGGGGAAAGATAATGAGCTCTCTTTCAGACCCATTGAGTTTAAAATGCCTGAGAAATCCAATTTGAAATGTATAAAAGGGCAGTTGGTGATGTGGGACTAGAGCTTGGGAGAGAGCCTGAGGCTGGATGTAAAGATCTATCATCTATATATTAATTAATAATTATAATTAATTAATCTATGATTAAACCCATATGACCTGATGAGGTCACCAAGTGAAAGAACATAAAGAGGCACAATGGATGGAATGCTGGACTTGGAATCAGGAAGGTTTCAGCTTGAATCCTGAATCAGTTCCTTAACTAGTTGTGTGACCCTGGGCAAATCATTTCACTCTGAGTTCTTTCCGCATCTGTAAAAAGGAGTTGTTATGAGAGTCAAATGAGATAACATTTGTGAAATACTTGGCAAATCTTAAACCTATTTAAATGTGATTCATCATCATCAACATCTTCATCTTCATCATCCTCATCCTCATCATAGTTATAGAAGGACATAGAGCTGGAAATGCCTTAGAGTCTATGTAATCTAATCCTCCCCATTTTAGGCAGAAATAAACATTTAAGTAATTTAGGTATTTGGTCAAATAGTTAATGACTGAGCTGGAATTCGAACCCAGGTTCTCTGACTTCAAATCTGCCCCATTTTCTCCCTCCCCCCATTTAATAGTATTTTATTTTTTCCAATTCCATGTAAAGACAGTTTAACCTTCATTTTTATAAGATTTTGAAGTCCAATTTTTTCCCCCTCTCTACCTCCTCTTTCCCCTCCCCAAGATGGCAAGCAATCTGATACAGGCTATACACGTGCAGTCATCGTAAGCATATTTCCACATCAGTCATGTTGTGAAAGAAGAATCATAACAAAAGGAAAAAATCACAAAAAGGAGAAAACAAAAAACAAAAAGAGCAAATTGTATGTTTCCATCTGCATTCAGACTCCATAGTTCTTTCTCTGGATGTGGACGTAGAGCATTTTCCATCGTGAGTCTTTTGGAGTTGTCATAGATCCTTGCATTGCGGAGAAGAGCCAAGTCTATCAAAGCTGGTCATCTCTGCCCCCCTTTCCGTTGTACCCCAATGCCTCCCTCAATATTTCCCTTCAGGTCTGATAAATGGAGTAATGAAAGCAATAAATGAACAAAGAATAATGTATTAGGAGCTTTGTGGGAATCTGTAAGATCATAGGATTTTGAACTTGGAAGGCTCTTGGAGATCATCTGATCTAACACTAATTGCTAATCTATCGAATCTCTTAACATCTAATCATCTAACACTCATTCTGCAGGTGAGGAAACTGAGGTCCAGGGAATTCGAGTACTTTTCCCTAGATATAAGTACAGCAGATTATAGGATTTAGAGTTGGAGAGGTCCTTTGTGGTCAGCTAGTTGTCCAACCTACTTATTTCATAGATGGGGAAACATAAGCTTGTGAGATTGAGTAAACTACCTAGACTCCGATGGCATATGCTTCGTTAATGGCAGATCCAACTCCATTATGTGGATCTCTGGACGCCTAGCCCAATGTTCACACCTTCTTCAGGCTTTAGGCTTTTTGAGGTGTATTTTGAGTTGTATAGTGTTTTCTATTTCATCCTGAAATGTCCTGTCTTTCTGCTCTATTTCCCACTTGAGTTAGGGTCTGTTTATCTCCTTCCTCTCTCTTCTTTCCCTCTGAACTTCTCTCCTGCTTGGGGTGTTGTGCCTGGGCTCTGTTTGCTTCTGCTCTTCAAGAGCTTCTGCCTCCCGATGCCCCATATTCCATGCTTGGCTCCCCCATCACCTCCAGCTCATTTACCCTAGTTTTCCTGTGGATTCCAAGCAGACTCTTTTGATACTGCTTTAGTACCAGCCTGAAAACAGCCAAGACCCCAAATGACTGGCCACCTTGGAGCTGAAAAACAGCCTTTCCCTTGTGTCCTGCACGGTCAGAGACAGCAGCAACTCACATTGGCAGCTTGTATGTGGGGCAGCACCTGAGTGTATTTTTTTATGTGCCATGGTCCCTTGTATTCTCATCTACCCTAGGAGATACTGACCCAGAATTTCTCTAATACAGGTGTCCTTAACCCCTTTTATGTCCTAGCTGCCTTTGGCAATCTGGTGAAGTCTATAAACCGCTTCTCAGAATAGTGTTTTAATGCACAAAATACAATAGAATTTAGTGGAAATCAATGACAACAAATAATTATGATTTTGATGATGATGACTAACATTATATAGCACTTTCATTGTGCTAAAAGCCTTACAATAGGTATTTTATTTCATCTATACAACGTCCCTGAGAGGTAGGTACTATTGTTACCACCACCACCTCATTTTGCAGATGAGGAAACTGATGGGACTAAAGTTTTAATTCTTTTCTATTTGTGTTCATAGGGTCCCTGATGTCTGTCCAGGGATGCCAGGTTAAGAACCTCTTGACTAATGGGCTAAGGTTATGTGTTCTTGGTCTGAGGTTGAGAAGACCATACCTAGCATTAGAGTATTCAGCACTCCCCCCGCCCCACACACACTGTCCTTTCTGAACAGCAGCTATCAATGTTGGAAAAATAATTGATGATGATGATGATGATGATGATGATGATGATGGTGATGGTGATGGTGATGGTGATGGTGGATGGTGATGGTGATGATGATGATGATACAGATGATGATGATGGTGATGGTGATGGTGATGGTGATGGTGATGATGGTGGTGATGGTGATGGTGATGGTGATGATGGTGATGGTGATGATGGTGATGGTGATGAAAATGATGACTGGCCATCTCTGGTGGTGGTGGTGGGTTGGAGGGAAGAAAAAAAGAAATGTACACAATAATTTTGTTGTATTTTAAAAGGAATAGCAAGTTATACATAGTAGATCTGCAGTTTCATATGCAATCATATTTTTAAAAAATTATATTGTTATGGAAATGCTTTTATTCCATAATGTTTGAAATTTTTAGAAATTTAGAAATGGTTTATTCCATAAATTAAAAAATAAATTTTAAAAAATTATAATGGCAAACAGTAAGAAGAACAGTAACAATAAAGCAGTGTTTATTGACTGACTGACTGAACTACCAAGAGTCAGCTTGTTGTAGAGAAGATAGAGATCTGGGCGTAGGGTCAGGAAGACCTGGGTTTATGTCTTGCCTCCTCCACATATTACCTGTGTGATCCTGGACCAGTCACTTAACTTCTCCATGTCCAATGGAGCTCTCTAAAATGAGAAGTTGTTGAGAAGGTGCCAGACTATATTGGTGGAAGGAGATTCTTCCCAGGGTGTTCCTAATTCCAAGGCAATGCCCAAGTGCATAACCCAGTGCAGCCCCCTCCCCAAGCAACAGCAACAGTAACTTATATACATATATGTATATATGTATGTATGTATGTATATATCAGTTTACACAATGTTTTCCTCCCAATAATCCTATGAGAAGGACAGCAAAGGTGAGTGGTAGGTGTGTTCAAATAGGAGACATCTCCAGGTTTCTGAGCATCAAAGTTTTCCAGCAGTTGCCTTCAATAAATGCTTCAGTGCCCACTGACATAGGGTTGACCAGTTGGGTTGGTGTGAAGGAAAGGGGTCAAGGTTAAGACTAAGCAGGAACCAGCAAGTTGGAAGAGAGAGGAAAGGACCGTTGTTTCCCAGGTGGCAACATGCCATGAACTTTATCCATGAACGCCTTATGTTATGCAATAATCTGTGCAAATGCTGAGAGACTTTGAAAGGCTGAATGTGGCCATGTAGGTCGAGACACCCTTCTCTTCATTTGGAATACCTCACCTGTACTGCCCTGGAGGATCTGCCTAACTGGGGAAGAACCTGAGACCCAGAGACATAATTTTTCCTAGATATAAGCACTTTGGGAATGTAACCTTTGTTCTTGCTCAACAGTCCTTTAAAAGATTCCTTCTTTTTAATGTGTGAGCAGACCAGAAATAAAACCTGTATATGTTCAAGTCTGTGTGGGAACTGCCAAGCAGAACACATATAAAGACTGGGCTCTGAATGGCCTGTGCCAATCCTGGTTATAAACACATGCAAAGACATCACATATAAGATACATGCAAAGAAAATATGAAGTAACCTTAGAAGGAAGGCCCTGGAATCTGGGTGAGGGAGGATGTATGGGGGATAGTCCTCCTATAGAAGATGACATTTGATCTGAGTTTTGAAGGAAGCCAGGGATTCTAGGAACTGGAGATGAGGAGAGACAACATTTTAAGTATGGGAGGCAGGGAAGGCAAAGGAATGGAGACAAGAGATGGAGCATTTTGGGTGAGAAATAGGATACTTAAATCCAAAGTATGGATGGATCATAACTTATGTGGAAAGGAGTAAAGTGTAAGAAAGAATGGAGACTTAGGAAGGGTCCAGATTATAAAGAATTGTAAATAGAGGAGGAGTTTATAGATGCTTCTTGAAGTAATAAGGAGTCACTAGAGTTTACTGAGTAAAGGGGTGACATAGTATAATCTTAATGGGATATAAGATCTTCCCCACCCATTAATAGGCCACACATGGAGCCCATTAAGGGGAGCTTGATTAGGGGAGGCTTGCTTGTAGGAAGGCTTTCACACTTTTTGTTAATTTCTAATTACGTATTGAGTCATGAGGGTTGTGATGCCCTCTGAATCTAAAAAGGGTATATATACTTTGAGGTTAGCAGTTTGCTTTGGGGCTCGTTCACTGGAAGAATGCTCTTGTGATTTGACCAGATGAGACTCTGGGTAGTCGTTAAGGAGCCTCCCAGCTTTGAAAAACCCAGATGTTGGTGCTTCTCTCTCTGGTAACTATGCATGCATTGCCTTGGGCAGATGGTTGGATATGTCTGTTGATTTAAGAAGAATGGGAATGTACCTGCTGGAGTAGAATGGATCCAGAACAACCACATCCTCTACCATTCACCTGACTTTCTCTTTGATGACCACTTCCTGAGTAAAAGTTATGGCAGTGCTAGAGACAGTAGAACAGAGGGACCAGAGACCAAGAGCTGGTTGCATGACTAAGAAGAATGTCTAGAAGACATTGATTGATATGTATGTATCAATTTGTATGCTAATTTCTCAGACAGTTAGAAGCCATATCTGAAGATGGTGGTGTAGGAGCAGCAAAGTTTCACAGCTCCCACACAGCCACCCTAAATACCCATAAAATAAAACTCTAAACAAATTTTAGAGCTCCCAAACTCACAAAAATACAGAAAACACATCTCTCACTGAAGGCAGCTCAGCAGGAGTGGCTCATCACAACAGGCTGGGGGCCGAGGCCAGCCCAGCCAGAAACCGAAAACCACGGCCAGGCCCCAGGGCAGTTGGGAGGAGCCGAGCCATCTGCCAGAGAGAAGATCTGCAGCATCTGGAGCAATCTCCTCATCTATCAAGCCAGGAAAAATAACCATTAGAGAAAGGTCAGTGAAAGTTAAGCTTTAAAGCTAAATTTGGGGGAGGAAAGGCAGTTTGGCTGATCTGCCCCCAGGGCAAGGAAGCA
>JAQQSW010016629.1:0-11632 GCA_028646575.1 Pseudocheirus occidentalis | reverse complement strand
AGGAAGACAGAAGTTCAAATTTGTCCTCAGATACTTACTTACTAGCTGTGTGGTCCCTGGGCAAATCACTTCACCTTCTTGCCTTAATTTTCTCAACTCTAAAATGGCAATAATAATCATACCTACCACCTTCCAGCCTTTCTGAAGATTAGCTGAGCTATTTCTACAGTACTTAGCATTGTGCCTGGCATATAGTAGGAGCTTAATAAATGCTTAAAAAAAATTTTTTTTAAAGAGATGGTCCAAGAAATATACTGGTAACCACAAAATATTAAAAGAACTAAAGGAAGAACTTCAGAATCGTAAGTCAATCCTGTAGAAGACTTATGTACATACATATACAAAAATTACACAGGATAAGAAAGCACAGATAAGCTGTGATCAATACCAATACAGAGTTTATCAGATCATATAGCCAATTAAACTATACAAATGTTAAATTTTACCCAACGACACATCTTTCATTGATCCCTACGAATATTACTATAATACTATAAATATATGCTGCAGCAGCTAGGTTTTGCAGGTAGAATTGCTGGGCCTGGAATCAGAAAGACTCATTTTCCTGTGTTCAAATCTGGCCTCTGACACTTACTAGCTGTGTGACGCTGGACTAGTCACTTAACCTTGTTTGTCTGTTTTCTCCTCTGAGAATGAAAATTAGCCAGATTGGGAAACCACTCCAGTATCTTTACCAAGAAAACCCCAAATGGGATCACAAAGAGCTGGACACAACTGAAATAACTGAACAACAACAAAAATGGATGCATGTTTATCCTTCACACACAGATGTAAATATATCCATTTCTACTGCCTATCTCCATGGAGTTTATGCTCTGTCAATATGATATCCCCTCCAGTACTATTCCACCAAGTCTCTAAAACAGCGGTTTTCAACCTGTGGATTATGTTCAATTTGTAACAATGAAAATACATCCTGCATATTAGATATTTACATTATGATTCATAACAGTAGAAAAATTACAGTTATGAAGTAGCAACGAAAATAATTTTATGGCTGAGAATCACCACAACATGAGTAACTGTATTAAAGGGCTGCGGCATTAGGAAGATTGAGAACCACTGCTCTAAAATGTCTCATTTGCAACTAAGTCCTCCAGTTAAACTCAGCCCAGCAGCAGCCCTTCTTTCTCCACAGTGGTCACCTATGATCCCTGACTCCCCAGCAACCATGTCAAAAGGACCCGCAGTTGGCATTGATCTTGGCACCACTTACTCCTGTGTGGGAGTCTTCCAACACGGGAAAGTGGAGATCATTGCTAAATGACCAAGGAAACAGGTCCACCCCAAGCTATGTCGCCTTCACCAACAAAGAACATTTAATCGGTGATGCTGCAAAAAATAAAGTTGCAACAAACCCCACCAATACAGTTTTTGATGCCAAACATCCGATTGGTCGCAGATTTGATGATGCAGTTGTACAGTCAGACATGAAGCATTGGCCTTTTACAATGGTGAACGACGCAGGGAGGCCTAAGGTCCAAGTGGAGTACAAAGGGGAGACCAAAAGTTTCTATCCAGAGGAAGTATCTTCTATGCTCTTGATCAAGATGAAAGAAATTGCTGAAGCTTACCTTGGGAAGATTGTCACAAATGCTGTGGTCACAGTACCAGCTTATTTCAACAATTCCCAACGTCAGGCCACCAAAGATGCTGGAACCATAGCCAGTCTCAATGTGCTCTGAATCATCAAGAAGCCGAATGCTGCTGCTATTGCTAATGGCTTGGACAATAAGGTTGGTGCCAAGAGAAATGTGTTGATCTTTGACGTTGGAGGTGGTACTTTTGATGTCTCCATCCTTACCTTTAAAGATGGCATCTTTGAGGTCAAGTCCATTGCTGGGGATACCCACTTGGGTGGGGTGGACTTTGACAACTGAATGGTCAACCATTTCATTGCTGAGTTCTAGCAAAAGCACAAGAAGAACATCAGTAAGAACAAGAGGGCTGTTCACCATCTTCACACTGCTTGTGAATGTGCAAAGCGTACCTTCTCTTCCCAGTACACAGGTCAGTACTGAGATTGACTCCCTCTATGAAGGTACTGACTTCTATACATCAATCACCCAGGTCCATTTCAAAGAGCTGAATGCTGATCTCTTCCATGGCATGGCTTTGAGAGATGCCAAGCTAAGTAAGTCTCAGATTCATGACATCGTCCTGGTGGGTGGTTCCACTCAAATCCCCAAAATCCAGAAGCTACTGCAAGACTTCTTCAATGACAAGGAACTTAACAAGAATATCAATCCTGATGAGGCTGTTGCTTATGGTGCAGCTGTCCAGGCTGCCATTTTGTTTGGAGATAAATCTGAGAATGTGCAGGACTTGCTGTTGTTGGATGTCACTCCTCTTTCTCTTGGAATTGAAACTGCTGGTGGAGTTATGACCGTTCTGATCAAACATAATACCATCATCCCCACCAAGCAGACACAGACCTTTACCACCTATTCAGAAGACCAGCCTGGTGTGCTTATTCAGGTTTATGAAGGTGAGAGAATAATGACAAAGGATAACAATCTGCTTGGCAAATATGAGCTCACAGGAATTCCCATTCCCCCAGCACCCAGGGGTGTTCCTCAGATTGAAGTAACATTTGACACTGATGCAAATGGCATCCTCAATGTTTCTGTTGTGGACAAGAGCATGGGCAAAGAGAACAAGATCACCATCACCAATGATAAAGGACATCTGAGCAAAGAAGACATCGAGCAAATGGTCCAGGAGGCTGAGAAATACAAGGCTGAGGATGAATAGCAGAGAGAAAAGGTGTCTTCCAAGAATTCTCTTGAATCTTATGCTTTCAACATGAAAGCAACTGAAGAGGATGAGAAACTGCAAGGCAAAATTGGTGATGAAGACAAACAAAAGATCCTTGACAAATGTAATGAAATAATCAACTGGATGGATAAGAATCAGACAGCTGACAAGGAAGAATTTGAGCATCAGCAGAAAGAAATGGAGAAGGTCTGCAACCCCATCATTACTAAACTGTACCAGAGTGCAGGGGGCATGCCAGGAGGGTTCCCAGGGGGTGGAGCAGCCCCATCTGGAGGCGCTTCTTCTTGGACCCACCATTGATGAGATCAACTAAACTCACCAGAAGAAAGAGCATTCTACACAGCTTTCCAAGAACTGAAGGACTCAAATTTGTAGCCAAGGCAGCAGCAGATTAAAAGTTTAAGCTACTGTGTAATTCTGGGCATTCTGAATACTTGAATGTGTTCAGAGGGAGAGAAGTGAACAACATTGCATTTTATCAGTACAAGTGGAGATGCAACTGTCCAGGAGAATAAAATTTATTTAAAATTGGCACCGATAGATAGATAGATAGATAGATAGATAGATAGATAGATAGATAGACAGACAGACAGACAGATAGACAGACAGACAGATTTTTAAAAGTGCTCCTGTTAACTTAGGATGGTTTTATATTTTTTGGAGTTGGGTTTTTTTTTTGGCTTCCAGCATTTTTCATAATAGCATATATATGAATTTTTTCTCTGTAATTTCCCATTTTATCTCATTTTAGGTAGATCAACTACTGTCACTGCTACTTTTCTTCAAGCATGCCACCAAATTCCCTGATTTTGCAATCTCAATTTTTTGTTAAAAAACAACTTCAATTTTTAGTGCCATTATCCTGCTGCCATATGGTCTATCCTATTCCAAAAGGTTCCTCAGTTTATGCATATCGTATAACCTTTGCCCTTTTCAAAAGCCACATGAAAAAATCCAGTAAAATTACTTTGTACATGATATGTTCTATTTGATCTAAGGAAATTTAGGATTTAAAAGTTTTGGAAAGAACTTTTGCCTAGAGATGGAGAAAACCATATCACAATTACCTAGATTTATCTGCTTCCTATTATCTTATGGTTAACAGTAATGAACACTGTGTCTCATTAAGTTACAATAAAATACAATAATGCTTTGAAATTTTTCACAAAAAACCTTTATACCTCTTCTTAGAGGCAAGCATTCTCTTAGTTCAGGTTTATTACCAAGTCTAACTGAAGGAATCACAAATCTTATTAACAGTTAACAAAAGAAATTTTACTTTGTCCTTACACACAGCAAAGAAGCAACAAGAATGAATTCTGCTGCTCTGGATAAAGCCTCTCTGGTCCCACAAGGAAATCTAGACAGTCAACAGGGGAAAGTATGGTGACTCAAGTCAGGGAGTCCCAACACCACACAGATGGAATTTTTTTATGCCCCTTACATGACTAGGAAATTGTGTCAAGGGAAGCAGAGGCTAATCAGGTCCCAAGATCAGCTCTGCTTTGTATTAGGGAAACTAATTCCTAACCATGGAGAAATAACTGATCTTATCACACTTTAAAAACCTTGTAAAAACCAAATATTATATATAGCATGTGACTACATCTTCATACATAGGTGTCTTCATAATTTCCCAGTAAAATATAAGCTCTCTGAGGAGAGGGACTATTTTTTTTTTGTCTTTGTATTCCTAGGATCTAACAGTGCACTCACTGTACAATGTAGGTAGTTAATAAGTACTTCTGAAATTGAATAATTATTTCCTCCCAAAATACATATAAATATTATTCAAATGCCAACACTCAAAATATCCAGGTCATATTACATTATAGTACACAAATATACACTCCATTTAAAAAAAATAAATGAATTTTACCTTTTTCCAGTCAATTCAATTTGGCCCTTCTTATTAAAGACAAACTTGGAATCATTATATCCCCATCCATTCCACTTCATAAGTCCTTGCCTAATTGAAAAAGGAAAATATATAAATGAGATCCCAGTTATGCAACCACAATGTGAACAAAAGCCTTGACAATTTTCATAAGCATGTAAAAAGCGTCTTTATAGTTACTAAGAAAAACAGTTTACTGTAAAGACTTATGTGAACTGATATAAAGTGAAGTAAGCAAAACCAGAACACTATACTCAGTAATAGCACTGTTGCAACAATGTTCAACTGTAAAATACTTGGCTACTCTGATCAATTCAATAATCCAAGACAATTCCAAAGGACTCATAATGAAAAATGCTCTCCACCTCCAGAGAGAGAACGGATAGACTCTAAGTACATTAATTAAAGCATCCTTTTTTTTTTTTGCTTTATCTTTCTTGGGGACTTTTCTGTGTGCTTTCTTTTGCAATATAGCTAATATGGAAATATATTTTGTACGACTTCACACATATAATCAGTTCGTATAATTTTACATATAAAATCAAAATGCTTGCCCTCTCAAGGGATGGGGAACGGACAGGTAGGAGGGAAGAAACAAATATGGAACTCAAAATTGTTAAAAATATTCTTTACATGTAATTGGGAAATATTTAGTCAAATAAAAAAATCTTAAAAGAAAAATATTAGTTTAGATAAAATGAAATATACATCAAAGAATGTCTTGCTAACAACATTTGTAAATTATTTCATCCTTAATAATTTACTTCAAATTGAGATTAAGATTGACTCTATTATTTTCTTATTTATCCTATTTACAAATAATTGGTTTTTTTCCTGTACTTGCTTAAATTATGTTTCTTTGTTTCTGAACTTAGTTCAGAGTTTAGATGGCCTATAATGGGTTAAGTTTAAAAATCCAACATTCTTGCTTCAAGGAATTTAACTGACCTTGGAGAATATGTGCAAATAGAAAGGGAGTTAGGGCCTAATATCTATGCCTCAAGCTATCCTTCAAGGATGTCTGGTTTGCTGTTCAAAAGTCTGGGCCGCTAGTTCATAGCTAAACTCAAAGAGCATTTATTAGTCTCATGAGAGAAGGTGGGGTTAGGTGTTGTTGCTAGTCTCCATTAACAAACTTCCAACCATCTCTGTAAAAAAAAAAAAAAAAATCACGCTGCTCTTAATTATGTCACATTACTTGCTCTGTTCTTTGTTCTACTCCCCAAACCCTCCATAAGCAGAAGTGTCCTCCCAATTCTTGACAGGCAGCATGCCCCTACTAATAAATTTTGTCTTGCTCAGAGATCTGCCTCATTTTAGCCTTTTCTTGAAATTTGATCATGATAATATATACTAAGAGGCACTCTAAACTATTATAGGATTTACAGCTGAAAGGAGACTTTTAGATATCATCTAGTCCAAAGTTGGCAAACAATAGCCCTACGGCCAAATCCAGCATTTTGTCTGCTTTCTACCAAGCTTGATCTTGTCTAACCACCTCCTTTTACTGATGAGGAACTTGAAATCTAGGAAGATAAACTGATATGGCCAAGATCCCAAAGCTCAGTAGATACTCAATTGGAGGTAATATTATTAATGTTCTTCTTAATGGCCACAAAGATCTGTGTACTAAAGGTCTTCTTCAAATTCTCTTTATTCAATTATTCCAAAAGTATTTATTAAGTGCTTAATATGTGCCTGGCTCTATGCGAGGCCCACTGGGAAACAAAGATAAAAGTAAAAGTCCTTGCACATTTTGGGAACTTATACTCCAAATGAGAGAGCCAAGGGGTACAAATATAGGCATAAACAAAATAGACATAAAAATAATTTTGAGGAAAAGCACCAGCCACTGGGGGTAGGAAATAGGAAATAAGGACAGGTTTATATGTAGAAGGGTGCTTGAAAGAAGCCTTAAAGTAAACGAGAGATTACAGGAGAGATCCTGAAATGAGTGAAAAGAGAACATATTTTAGGTATGGGGGAAAGCCAGTGCAAAGATATGAAATGCTGCATCTCAATAACAGTAAGGGAGTCAGGCTGCACTGGGCTTTACTTGCCAATTAGGAGGTTATATTCTATCTAGATGGACAGGTAGGTGGAACAGCGGATAGAGTGCTGGGTCTAGAATCAGGAAGACATCTTCCTGAATTCAAATCTCACCTCAGATCCTTACTAGCTGTGTGACCTTGGACAAGTCATTTAACCCTATTTGCCTCAGTTTCCTCATGTATAAAATGAGCTGGATTAGGAAATGGCAAACCATTCCAGTATCTTTGCCAAGAAAACCCCAACTGGGGTCCTTAAAAATGGGACATGACTGAAACAAATGAACAACAATTTGATCTAAAAGTACTAAAGAGCCACTGGAGCACACTGACTTGAGGAAGGAATTAGTCAGACCTTAGCTTTGGTAGCTCTGTGAAGGACAGACTGAGAGGAGGGACTCAAGGAAGAAAGAAAATAGGAAGTTACTGGGGGGATAAAAATAAGATTACATTATTATCTCTGGCTCTCCATAAATACAAAGGTTCAGCAGCAGCAGCAACAGTAGGGTTACTCGGTAAAGAATTCTTTGCCCATGGAAACCCATGAAACAAAGAGAAAAACAATAAACCAACGAACCAACAGTTTATTGGTGACTACCAGACATCCCAAGAAGAGAGGGGTAGGGGAAAAGAGGAAGACATTTAAACCAAAAACCAAGGTCAAATTCTTAGGATTTATGGTAGGTTTTTGTTTGTTTTTTACACATACCATAAAAGTTTCATAGTCAAATGAAATATAAAAAGAATACAACCTTTGGTACACATCAGAAAGACTCTTTGTGTGCCAAAGGGCATTACAGAATTACTATGTGTTTTTCTATAAATTTCCTATAGATAGGAGGGACCTTAGGAATCATTCTAACCCCATCCTTTCTTTTTTTTAAATGTTTATGCATATTTGCTTTTATATCATCTTAATTTCCAAATACATTCATCCCTTCTCTCATACCTAGCAAGTCATCCTTTGTAGGGAAGAAAAAAAAGCAGTTCAACAAAATCAAACATCACTTCAACCACACTTGACAGTATATGCATTATTCCATACCCACAGTCTCCCACTGCACCCTTCAGCAAAGGAAGTAAATTTTCTTATTTCTACTCAGGAGTTAAGGCTGAGCAACTTAATTACATATTATTCAGTTTCTTTTTTGTACTTTACTTTTTGCATTACAACTATTATGTGTTTTCCTGATTCTGCTTATTTCACTCTGCATTAATCTGAATGTCTTCCCATACTTCCATGGATTCTTCAATGAATATGTTCTTACAGTGATATCCCATTTTATTCATGTACTATAATTTGTTTGCCATTCCCCAGTCACTCCCCAATTACTTCCAATTCTTTGTTACTACCAAAAAAAAGTGTCACAATAGATATATCTGTACCTCTGTGGAGAATATGTCTAATAATCGAATCTCTATGTCAAAGAGAATGTGTGTTTTAGTCATTTTTTAAAAGTCATAATTCCCTAACTGCTTGGGGAGATCTGGAGAATCTAAACCTTTCATTTTACCAGTGAGGAAACTAAATTATAAACAATGGAATGAACAATGAGGAAGAAAGAACAAAACAAAAAAGGAGAGCAAGCAAGTAGTTTGCTTCAATCTGCATTCAGACTCTAGTTCTTTCTCTGGATATGGATATCCCTAACCATCATGGATTGTCTTACAACCTTGCATTGGTAAGAGGAATTCAGTCTATCAAAGTTAGTCATCATAGATCTGAAGTGTCCGTAACTGTGTACAAAGTTCTCCTGGTTCTGCTCTCCTCACTTGGCATCAGCTTATATAAGTCTCACCAAAAAATCTATACTTGACTTTCAAAAGAAAAAGGCAAGTATCAAAACAAGCTATTTAAACATGGTGAGTCAGAAAATAGACCAACAACACGTAGGTTCTACACCAGTTATTCTACTGCACTGTGAAAATGCAGGGTACTGTACAACAAAAGAATATGGTTACAATAAATGGCAATACATGGACACAAGGTGGCAGCATTCTCTCATTATAATATACCAATTATAGTCTTCATTTCTTCATCCAATGGTAACCAATTCTTTACTGAAAGGTTTAACAGAGGCTGTGTTACATAATACAATATTCTTTTCTTTTCTCATCAAATTATAAACTTTTAATTATTATCATAATAGTCCTGTTACTTGGCGTATCTTACAATGTTTCTCAGACTATTTATACTTCCTATTGACTCTGTTAACAGTCTCTGGATATTTGTGTTTTGCCACAAATTAAGTTAATTTTAATCCACCATTGATATTTCCAAAGAATAAAGTGCTAGACAGCTCACAGAGCTGTTACGAAGAAAGCACTATATAAATTTAACTTTTGTTTAAGGGGTTTCCAGTCATGTTCAACTCTTTGTGACCCCATTTGGATTTGGTTTTGGTTTTGTTTTTTGGGGGGTTTTTTTGCAAAAATACTGGAATGATTTTGCCATTTCCTTCTCCAGATCATTTTACAAGATGAGGAAATTCAGACAAAGAGGATTGAGTGACTTGCTAGTTACATGTCTAAAATGGGATTTGAACTCAGGTCTTCCTGATTCCAGGCTTAGCACACTATTCTCAATGTCACCTAGCTGCACCATACAAATGTAAGTAATTATTATTAGTAATGAAGTTGGATACTTTCACTGTCATTAGAAAAAAAAAGATTTTTAAAAATATAGCCTTACACCATGTTAAACTAAAATAGATCTACTAAGGTTAGTGAATGATGATTATGTAAAGTAAGATATTGAAACTAATTTTAAAAATATAATAATGTTGGGGGGTTTAAATGAAGACTCTAAAGGGTCCATCTCACCAAATAAGAGGAAAAAATGAATTAGACTATCACAGCTAATCAAAATTAATTTTTTTAATTTGACTAATGAGAATTTCCATAATTCTAATAAATGAAAAGGAAATAAGACTTCAGTAATGTTATTTCAATTTGTACTTGTTCAGCTCTAGTAAATATTTAATCATTTCTTTCATAAATGAACAATAACATTAAAAATTACATGTAAGTAGTGTTATTCTTGATTTGCAAAAAGAAATATAAACTTATACTGAGGCACTTGGAATCTAATTCTAATTCTAACGATTCAGAAACAATTTAAAATAAGTCAAGTCAATATATTGTATAGCATGCCAAAATTCTTAAGTAACCTTTCAAATTAGGAAAGTTTTTATGACTTAAAAGACTTGAACTGCTCAAAAAATAACACGGGGGAAAATGAGTCAAAGAAACGAAATTTCTTCTCAAGAAAAAGTAAACTGAAGTAAACAGGATTTTAAATTCTAACATACATATATATGTACATATATATGTACATACACACACGTATATATATATAGATTTTCCTGATTGCTGAGGTTATCTTGAGATATCTTTCAGAATCAATAGCTATCCCATCTGTCCATTAATAAGAGTTGAAGATTAAACTGTTGACTTTTCAAGATGTATAAAAGAGTCTTATCAGCTCAATAAAAATGTAGTTCTAAAAGCATTTAAAGCGCTCCAGCTTCCTCAAATAAAATATTTCTTCTAAAAGACAATCCAAGATAAACAATTTGTATATGCCACTTTATCTTTATTCCCCCAAATTATTTCTAAAACCTCTTCAACAGAAAGGTTCTTGTGGGAAGAAAAAGAAGATAAGTTCCAGTGAATATAAGTGCAATGAGCAGTAAAAAAGAAAACGGGGAAGAGTTCAATAAAACATGAAGTTTGTGATCAGTAAATTCATCTCTCCGTGATCCTTGAATCCTGAAGATTCAAAGATAAAAGTAGAGAGTAATTAGATTCCAAGTTGTTGCACTTTCTAGATCACAATACAGGCAACACTTTTAGGACTAGATTTTTAAAATTATTTTTTGAATGCTGTCAATTTTCAGATGGTTAGTAGAAGAATACTATGATGTATTTTGCCTCTGATCCCGCTTGTTTCATTACTAATTTAGCTTCTTCCATCTTCAATAGGAAGAGTGAGAGAAAAAACAAACAAACATGGTTTGTGTTCAGAAAAACACAAACTCAAAAATAAATAACATAAGGAAAGGGTTTGGATACCTTATCTCAATCTGGATAAATTTTTTCACTTTAATAACAAAGTTTATGAAGATGCAGTTTCAATAGTGCTGATAAACAAGAATGAAGAAAGAGCTTCACATGGCAGAATTCTGGGGTTTGTTTTCCATACAGATTTCCCAAAAAGAAGTGTTTCTATGTAAACATAACACTGAACACTAAGAGTTCAAAAAAATGTAACTTCTTTTGTTTTAGCAAAATGTTAACGGTTTCTTCTAAGATTCAGCCTGATTCTCAAGATAAACTTTCTTTAAAGTTTAGCAACTCAAGCTCCACAGTAAAAATAACTTTTTTAAAAGTCAATTTGCGGGGGCGGAGCCAAGATGGCGGCGTAGAAGCAGCAAAGCACCGCAGCTCCCACACAAACATGCTAAAAAACTCATAAAATGGGACTCTAAACAGATTTTCAAGCTCCAAAACTCTCCACAAGACAGAAAGCACATCTGTTGCTATAGGCAGCGCAGCAGGCGGGGCTCTTTGCAGCAGTCTGGGAGCCACCCGAAACTCAGCTGGCTCAGGCCCTGGGGCATCGGGTGGGCGGGGAGCCGCACTGGAGGCAGAGTTACCACATTTATCAGGCCAGAAGACAAAAAGGCAAAAGAAAGGTCAGTGGATTTTGCTAACTGGGGAAGAGAAGAGCGGGTCCGGCCAAACTGCTCCCAGGGCAAGGAGGCAGCAGGAGGCGGCTGTAGCAGCAGGAACAGCTGAAAGCAGCAGCGGCTTCCACTGGGCTTCCACTGGGCTGCATCAGAGCCTTCGGCCCGCAGATAGCAGGGGGGCTGAAGTGATCCATCAG
>JAQQSW010016628.1:0-11632 GCA_028646575.1 Pseudocheirus occidentalis | reverse complement strand
TATCTATCTATCTATCTATCTATATCCGTCTGTCTATCTGTATATCTATCTATCCCAAGAACTTGAATTATGTGAAAGGAATTGCTGAAAAAATTACTATGCAATTCAGCAAAAATATGTTTTAGGGTAGCATCTTACATCACATATCTTAGAAAGCTATAAATAGATACATAATCTTAATGTGAAATGTTACACCACAAAAAATAGAAAGGAACAAAATGAGAAGAAATTCACAGCTATGGTTAGGGAGAAATTGTTAGCTAAATGAGATAGAAAATGATTATAAAAGACAAAATAAACAAATATAATAACATACAATTTTAAAAGCTTTTGTATGAACAAACTCAAAGGCAGAAGAAGAAAACATATTGAGAGGGAAAATATTTATATTTTACCTAAAATTCTGAATGTAGTGGGCATTTAATAAAATATCCACTGATTGGATGAGTGAAAAAAGTTATCTTTTCTGGCAATGCTCACATAGTTTGAAAAACATTTATTCATATTTCAGAAGTAAGGCACTTTGAAAATAGCATTAAATTTCTTTTGTTTATTAACTCATCTCTACTTGTTGGATTAAGATATATTAGACCAGTCTTCTTTTCTATGGGAGGTGCTTTGGGGCACAAATGCTTTGAAAGGATAGTGATTGTGATAAATTGTTTCATTTTATATTACTTCCAATCTGTAGCACACTATATTTGTACCACTAAATGATTCTTCAGCAAAGGAATACCCCAGTAAGAAGGGGTTAGTAATCACATCTGACCTCTGGCTGTCATAATAATTTTTACATTTGTTTCATCCCTCCAATATCATTAGCTTATTTCAGGTTCATGCAAAGATCAAGAGACAACTGCTATAAATAGCAAACCTGGCCTCTAGAAGCTTTTGATTGCCATAGCTGCGCCTTAATGCAAAGAAAAATAAACATAACTCCCCTTAGTTCAGATGAGACACTTTTTAATGGACTTTTGTAGACACTATAGAAATAAAACATATTACAAAAAAGATACATAAAAGTAGCTACATTTGAAATTCATACTTCTTATCCTAAGGTAAGTACAATCTAGGCACATAGAGATTTTGCTGAGCACACTTTTGGGTTCACCAAAACCCATCTGTATTCCTTAACTTAATCCTGTATGAAGACCTTTGGATGGGAAAGGCATTTTCTTATTCTCCAAAACTTTGTGGGCTTTGGTCCATTATACCTAGACCTTATAGGATTAGTTTCTATGGCTCCATATCCTGTCAATTCTATGTTTAAACTTGGCCAGCTTCTTTCACTCCAGGTCGACTTTCCCTAAGGCTTTTTATCAATCTGTTTTTAAAACAAAATCTGTTTTCAGGTCAAGTGATTCTCCTTTACCTATGTATTACTCTAACTTAATACATAGGCACAATTTCTTTGAAAGTCACATGATCGCAACCAATCCTGAAGCATGATTGCATTATTACAACTACTTTTAGCTAGAAACAGATTGCCATTTCTTCTATTGCAAAAAATCAGTCCTCCTGTTGGACCTCCCACTGAATTCTTTTTTCCTCCTGTCTATGGAACTCCCTTAGAATTCAGTTCATTTACACAGCTGAAACCTGATATAACTTGAGTGCAATAACTGATTAGCTCTTTCCAACCTCAGCTTAACAATTAGCCCAATTTCCCCACATTTTTTCTGGCTCCCTCATGTCTTAACTCCCATCTCTTTACATTCTCCTTGACTTTAGGGTAGTATTTTTTCCATAATCTTATTTTTCAATAGAAAATACTTTACACCTACAGTAAAAAGAACAGGCAATTTCCCCAACTGTAAGAGGAAGATTGGTCTCTCATATGCTCCAGTGGAAATAAAGTCTCAAGGTAGTTGTCAAAAACCAATAGTATGTCTCACAGTGAAAGACTCCAAATCAATAAACAGTATAGTCCCCCATGATTTGACATTTTCGAAAGGAAACTTAAGTCCTGAGCTTCCCTTTGAGTAATGGCTAGGAAAGACTGCAGCTGTCCAGCATACACCAGAGGAAACAGGAAGAGAAGGCAAAAGGTATAAGGCAAGTGTAGAATTCCAAGGAGCTTTGCAAAATACAGTTCTCTTAGTAATATATTTTTATTTGGAAATGAAAAGGTATACTTCCTTTCTAAATAGCAGGTGAAATTAATAAACCATTTGAGAACATCTTCTGAGGATTGTACTGTCACACAAATTCCTCAATGGAATAGTATATTTCTTACACAGAAACAAGATCTTTCTATCTATCTATCTATCTATCTACCTATTACCTATCTATCTATCTATCTATCTATCTATCTATCTATCTATCTATCTATCTATCTAGCTCTGTAAGAGCTTGCAAGTATTTTTTATTAGCATATGGTTTTCAAAAATAAAGTCCATCTAGATTTACCTTCTTCAGAAGATGCTACATACCAGGACTAGTGCTAATTGTGAGAATGCATTGAGAACATCAATGCCTTAAAGAATTTCTTTTTTACCTATGTGTAATTTTATTTGATTTTTTTTATTTTTAGGAATGGAAGGGCAAGGAGACTAAGTTCACAGTAGAAATACTGTGACTCTATTCTTTTTCATTTTCCTTCTGAAGATTCAAATCATTATGTCAACAATAAAAGTTTTAATGAAAGGATCATAACCTCAATGGAGATGCCACAGGGATGAGCTGAGGCAGATTGCATCTCCTGATCACCAAACTATTACTCAGGCTAGCAAGCAGATCCAATAGAACCAATATTTTAAAGTTACACAAAGATTGTCTAAAATTGCACATTTCCTTATCCTAGTTTGAGGGTGATGAGTTGTGGGAGAACTGCTGGAACATATCCTGTGGGCCATTAAGAAAGAGAAGCTAGATTGCAGTTTTGCATAGAATAGGACTGCCTGTGAAGAAACGTAATTGAAATGTTCATTGCTTGTTTTCTTGCTGGCTTTTTGAGAGGCTAGAATTGAGTTCATTTATAATCACCTCATTGTTTCCCACTAAGAAATCACCTGTAAGTCTTGCCAAAATATGTAATGAAATAAAATTTAACAAAAATGATTTAAAGTGACCTAGTAATGTGAATTGTTCTGATCATTTTAGAAAGAAACAGGGAAATATATCCCTAAGTTACAAAAGTGTATATTCTTTCAACTAGTTATTTTACTACTAGACATACCCCAAAAGGGAAATCTTAGAGGAATATTTTTGTTGTTGTTGTTGTCAATGCCAATTAATTAGAGAATAGCTCAACAATCTCTCATGTTTGAATGTGATCAAATGTCAATGCTCCATAAGAGATGATCATTAGGACAAATGCTTAGAAATCTCAGAAGACTTGTATGAATTGATGCTACATCAAATGAGCAGAACCCAGAGGGTGATGTATACAATGGATAAAATAATGTAAAAGTGTACAGTTGTAGAAGACATGAGGTCTCTCTTCAACACAATAACCAATAATGATTCAAGAGGATTAGAAATATAGAATAAAACATTTTCAGACATGGTCATTGTAACAATTTGTCTAGCTTGGCTATACTTAGTTGTTGCCGGAAATGTGTCCATTGGAAATGGAGAATTGTAGGTAGAGTAGGTTGAAGATTATTTTAGTGTAAAAATTAAAATAAAAAGAGTGTCAGTGAGACATTAAAATATACCAAAATAAGAAGCAAGTTCATAAGAGTACACAGATAAGCAAGAGTTTTGGTACAATCAGGTCAAATGTAGTATATACTTTACAAAGCTATATATAAAAAGCATTTATTGTTTCATATAAATTATTTTTCACTTCATTATTTCTTGAAATGTTTATGTCAATTTAATAAAAAAAAGATTCAAAACAAAGTTTTTCACTTGTTTTAGTCATGTCTGAGTTTCTATGACCACTTTCAGGGTTTTCCTGCCAAAATTACTAGAGTCATTTGCCCTTTCTTTCTCCAGCTCATTTTCAGATGACAAAACTGGGGCAAATAGAGTAAAATTACTCCCCAAGGATCAGACACCTACTAAGTGTCTGAGATTGGATTTGAGCTCAGGAAGAGGAGTCTGCTTGACTCTGGCCTGATGTCCTATCCACTTCTCCACCTAGCTACCCTATCAAAGTAAAGTAAATATACAACAATGAAAACATGACCTATAGAATTGAATATTGAATTAAGCTGTAGTCAAAGTACTTTTGGATTTGAAATTTATCCACACATACTATGAGGGAGAGGACCTTTAATATTTTTGCCTCAGTTCTTCCAACACATATCACAGTACCTTTCATGGAGTAAATACATAAAATATGCTTTAGTTTTGGTTTTTTATTTTATTTTTGGTTTTGCTTTTTTGCTTTTTGGAGGAGGGAAGGCAGGGCACTTGGGGTTAGTTAAGTGACTTGCCCAAAGTCACATGACTAGTAAGTGTTAAATGTCTAAGGCTAGATTTGAATTCAGGTCCTCCTGACTCCAGGAACAGTGCTTTGTTCATTGTGCCACTTAGCCATTCTATTTTTTGGTTTGTTTGGTTTGTTGGTATTAGATGTCATTGGAGGCTTTCCACTGAAAGTACAATCAGAGACTTTTCAAATTCTTATATCTCCATATAATACAGGTGCTTATATGGTATTTTGGAATTTTTCAAAGAAGTCACAGATAAACAAATAAGAGTTCTCCCTTCAAATATTGTTTTCCTTTTCCTTTAATACAAACAGATGAAAGGGTAACTACATATATTTAATTGGAGGGACAGCTATTTGACTTAAAAGAAGGTTCTTATTGCTCTGTCCTCTATCCCTACTCCAGTAGTTTCAGAACATAGCAATGAGTTTCTGTTTCTCCCTGTAGCTATAAATGCTTCTTGACAACATCTGTAGATTGAATGGCATCTATGTAAAAACAATCTCTGTCTTATGATTATGATAACTTGAGAATCTTTACCACTTCCTACATAGCCTAAAGCTACATGACCCATTTCTCAGTCTTGCATATACCTTGCCACCTGTCACCTAATTAGTTCTCCCTATCTTGATGATTTTCAGGTTCCCTAATTTCAATTGCTGATTGTCCTGCTCTCATCTTGACTTCTTTTTTTAGATATTTGGAAATTTTTAGTCTTCCAGCTTTCTGTAGCATTCAAATTAATTAAACATTTATTAAGTAACATATATATGAAGCAATTTGCAAAGTAATCCCGTTTAGATAAAAATATGGTTCTTGTCCTCATAGCAATTATAGTTTTATAGATAGAAAGTCACAAAAATACATGTGATGTCTATGGAAGAAATAGTCTTTATCTAATGAGGATATAGGTAAAGTGCCTGAGAACTTGTTGTTTAATGTCAACCTACTTCAAAAATCTGTAAGTTGGCTGAAAACTGTCCATTTCAAAGGATGCAATATAGACCTACAAAGGATGGAACATAGACCTGGATACACTTTGTAAATCTCTCAGGATATTTCAATAATTCAAATTTAGCAACTTTTGAAAGAAAAAAATTAGTTACAAATACAAAAAATAAACCTATGTGGATTGTGTTCAAAAGAGAAAAATGTTTGGTTTGGATCATTTAGACTATGTAACCTAAATAGCTGCCTTAGTTCACCTTCCATGGAAAAAAGTGGATTTTGATTTTGATTTAAAATAAAAATTAGAAACATAGCAGGTAAAATGATTGGAGAGAAGGGTTTCTGGAATATTACAGATGAAGACCAAAATCAATTGCAACCAAAACTTGCATAGAAAAAAAGGTTCAGCTAATTAAATTTGGAAGATAAATGTGAAACTGTTGAATTCCTTTCATCAGAAAATACTAGATACAAAAGTATATAACTACCTTCTCTCCTCCACCACTCCTGTCAAAGTTCTTTCTAAAGTACAGGTAGGTCTGACCATGCTACCTTTCTGCTTAATAAACAACAATAGCTCTCTATCACTGCTGGGATCAAATGTAACATTTTCTATTTGGAATTCAAAGCTCTCGTAAAAGATCCTATTACTTCTTAAATCTTTTTTTTTACTTTATACCTCCTTCCCATCCACATACTCTAAAATCCAGTGATACTAGCCTCCTTAGTGTTTCTTGAAAAAGACACTATCCCTTGACTGTAGACATTTTCAATAGCTATTACCTTGGTCTAGAATACTCTCTCTTCTGGCTTTACTGGCTTTCTTCAAGTCCTAGCTAACACCCCACCTTCTACAGGAAGGCTTTCTTGATCTTTATTTCTCATTAATTCCCTCTGCTAATTATTTACATTTTATGTTGTATATATCTTGTTTACATGCAATTGTTTGCATGTTGTCTCATCCATTAGACTATGAGTTCCTTGAGAACAAGGACTACTTTAAAAAATTCTTTGTATCCCCAGGGAGTAGTTCAGTATCTGGCACACAGTAGAGACTTAATGGGTGTTTACTGACTGATGGACATATCTGAATTACAGAAAGTTAGCAATTATTTGAAATAGTTCAGGATACATCAGATTACATTTAAAACAACAGATTGTTTAATTCTGTAATCTTGGCCTCATTTTCCCTACTATACAACATTGTTGACTGTGGTAAGTTCTATGGTGAAGATTTAAAAAAAAAACCTAATAACAAGCCTAAAAGCAACCCTAAGAAATTGCAGAAACTTCCAAATATTGAGAAAAGTCATATAACTGAAGACAATTTTAAGCATCTTCATGAGCTGGAAATGTCCTTTGATTATAAGAATTCTGTTTCTGAATTATCAGATAAATTTTCACAGCTTAACTCTAGTCTTTACCGAATTTGGAAGACATTGGCTTTCTAAATAAAGGAGACCACAATAGTAAGAAAGGGCAGAGTGGGATACAATAGCGACTTAAATATCTGCTAAAGGTTAAAAAGTTTTAGAATCTGCTTCAGCTGACTCCACTAAGAACTGTCCCTGGTCCTGAATACAACTTCTGGCTATATAACAAAGGACATTAGTTTCTTTATGCATTTAATTACATTAAATGCAATTCTCTGACATGCGGCTCCCCCAGCCCTTACATGTAGAAATCATGACCCTTGAATCTTATACCCTGGCCAGACTTTAATTCTCCTTATGAGTTACAAGAAGAGAATGCCTTTCCCAATAATGACAAAAAACAAAAATATCCCAGGATTCTATCTCAGGACTAGACTAATCTCCATCAGACTCTATAGATAATATTGAAAACTCTCTGAATATAATAAGCTGATAACATTCATTTTGAGAAAGGGAAAGGTCCAGTGTGGATGTCATTGCTCATTCCTAGGCCAAAGTATTTTTATGTCCACTTCTCAATGTCACTTTTTGCATTATTATAATTGTTTTTTAGCTTATCTTATCAAAAATGAAACAAGAACTCAGTACCAATGAATGGAATTATGATTGATTTTTTTAAAACCTCTCTGAATAACAAAGAATTATCACCATTTAAATTAGATTATTCTTCTCCTGGGAAACCTGCAATTTTGTTGCAAAAACATCCAAATACAGTTTATCACCTAATTAAACGGCATATAGCACAAGATTGTCAAATGACAGGTTGCATTTTTGGCAAAGAATCTTAGAAAGAAGGTATAGGTGTCTCTTGCAGGATGGGTACAGAAGGATACTAATGGTGGCTGTTTAAATATGTGAGTACATGTTCTTTAGAATCTCCCACTGGGAATAAACCAAGGTCAAAATTAACTAATTAATTAATTAACATTTTACTCCCAACAACAAGAAAAATGGGAGAAAATACCTAAATGGATCATTTTTCTTTCCAGATAGTTCTGATTCTTTCTAAATTTTGTAGCCAACTGACCAACAATAATATAATGAATTGGGCAGCAAGATATCTATAGGAGGAAGAAAAGAACAAAAAAGTAAAAAATAAAAAGCTACCCTCTCTTGCCCTACATACACACACACACACCCCAAAATAGACTTGAGACATACCACTGTGTCAGCAGCACATACATCTCAAAAGACTATTTACATCAGCAGTTCACAACCTGTGGGTCACAACCCCTTTGGAGGGCAAAAGAACCTTTCACAGGGATTACAGGGGTCACCTAATACCATTGGAAAAAATACATTTCTGATAGTCTTAGGAACCAAGACACTGCTCCTCTATCTGTCTCCAGGTGGGTATAACACCATGCACCATCGGATTCCCAAAAGAATGCTACTTTTAAGATTCACATTATACATTATAGTGAACATTCTTTATTCCATTACAAATCAAGGCAAAAATTCACAATATAATATTCACAACATTATATCTTATCACAGAAAATCACAATATGGTGTTCATAACAGCTTAACATTAGAATGGCCACACCGTTTTCACTACAGTGGCCAAAATATTTAGAAAGGAACAAAAGAATAATCATCTGGTTTCCCCTAAAGGAGAAACCTTCCTTGCTTAAACATTCAATCAATTCCCAATATGTCAATCTTCTACTCATGGGGCAACCATTAACTTAATCAGTCACTAATCTAGATTCCCTATTACTAAATATCATTAGTCACTAATGCAGTCATTACAAAACCACACAAACCCTCCACCCCTTGGTGTTCAGCAAACCTTAATTTCCTCCACGTGGAGGCCTTTTCTTCATCTTGACTCTGGGTGGTCTCTCTGATTCACTGGATCCCCTTTTATGGTCCCAGCTCCCTCCTGAATCCACCAGTCACCTGGATTCAGAAGCAGATAGCTACCAGGTTCTTGTCCAGCTCTCAGGGCAATTCCTGGCACACACTGAAGTTCACAGTATCCAGCACATCTCAGACCCTTTACCACTTCTCTTTCCTGGAACTCAAGGATCAGCCAGGCCACAAACAAAATCTTATCCTAGTCATGCTTCTATCTCTCAAGAAAACTTCAACTCACTTCTTCAGTCCAGCAGCCCAGCTTCCATATGCTGAGACAATCCTGCTTCCTCCAACAGGAAAATTCCAATTCTATGTCTCTGTCTCTGGAATTCTTGTTTATATATATATATATATATACACTGGCATCCAGTCTCATCCAATCCCCTTTTTTCACATCAACAGGAGAGTTCACACTTTCTCAACATGGACAGGGCTCACACCTTCTATACTTAGCCCTAAGTTACTAAGTGCTAAGTATCTGCTAAACTGATTACTGTTACAGTGGGTCCACCCACATGTAGATACACCCATATATGAATATTAAAGTGTCTTGGCATTAGGAAGGTTGAGAATCACTGATTTAAATGGAGAGGTGTAAAGGTATGTGAATATTATCCTATTCGATGAAAGTTGTTTTTTTTTATTGTAAAGTGTAGGATCCTTGGAGAGAATGGAACCATTTCAGTCATTGCATAGGGATATGACTATTTTCCTCAGACTGCAAATTAATTATATATGCCATTGAAGAGAAATAAGGCAGTTTCAAAAACGGGAGAGAGAGAAAAAGAGGAAAAAGAATCTAGTTTGATTAATCCAAGTTAAAGTTAATTTGACTTTAAACAAAAGCTGAAATAGAATGTAGCCAGCTGTATGGATTGTTACATTTAGAAAGGATGTCTCTACTTTCTCTAACCCTAAAACATTTTACTGCTAACCTTAATGAGAATAAAATGTTTTCTTTTCAATTATGAAGGGAAGTTATAGTGAAGTACAGTATTCATTTATTAAAGTCAATTTTGCTTCAACTATAATAGAGAAAAGCAATACTGAAGTCAAGGATCTCTATCTCTCTCTGTCTCTTTCTCTCTGTCTCTGTCTCTCTGTCTCTGTCTCTCTGTCTCTTTGTCTCTCTGTCTCTCTCTCTCTCTGTCTCTCTCTCTCTCTCTCTCTCTCTCTGTCTTTCTCTCTCTGTCTCTCTCTCTCCTTCTCTGTCTCTCTGTCTCTCTTTCTCCCCTGTCTCTCTCCTTTCCCTAATAATTTTCTGTTTGTGCCATAAAATATGTCTGTAGCAGATGCAAGTATAGACAAAAGTATGGACCTAATCTCTCTAAATCTCCCTCTACTCGTATTTCCATAGTTGTTAGTGCTCAGCCTTGACTTAAAATCCTTCATATTAATATTAAGACACCTAGATATCACAGTGGGTAGAGCACTAGCCCTGGATTCTAGATGACCACAGTTCAAATGGAACCTCAGAAACTTGCTGTTTGACCCTGCACAAGTCTTTAGATTTAGTTTACCTGTTTCCTCTTCTGCAAAATAAAGATAATAATAGAACTTATCTCCCAGGATAACTGTACTAAATGACAAAAAATAATTGCAAAACACTTAGTATAGTTCCTGACACATAGTAAGCACCAGATAAACATTAGCTATTATTATTGGTGGTTTTTATTACTTTGCGTGTCCTTCACATTTACTTAACAGTACACTTATTATCTTTGTTCATTAGAAAGTAAGCAAGAGTTAGAGATAAGATGGCAGAAAAGAAGCAATAGCTTTTCCAAACTCCTCCAAGAGTTATTTCCCTAAAACCTAAAACGTGAATTTGAATGGATTTAAGAGTAACAGAACCCACTGGGAGACAGAGCATGACAGATTCCCAGTCCAGGAAAGTGCCTACTCAGGTCTGGGCAGGGAGAATGCAGAGCACATAGTAGCTGAACCAGCAGGGATCTGAGAGCAGAGTGCAGCAGACTGAGAAGAAGACCCAGCCAGCCAGCAGACTCACCCAGCCTGAGGGCAATTTACAGCTGTCTCACCACATGACAGAGGATCATCAGAGTTGGGTAAAAAAAAACCTTGGGACCTGTTGCTACCAACTCTCAGCCTGGATGTTTAAAAATTACATACCCAAACTTCCAAAAATCAAGATGGAGGAATAAAACTTAGTTGCTCTGAACCCCCCTCCCTCAAGTCCGGAGATAATACTGCTATCCACAGTAAAATCCTGCATTAGTGGAATCAGCCTAAGGCTTGGGAGGCACTGAGGAAGGGTGAAGCCCAGGAGCGTGGTTCCAGAAAACACTAACTACACAAGCTCAGGTGCAACCTTTAGCACCACCAGGAGGGAATGAGCTGACAGCAACCCTTCTGGCCTCCTGCTACTGATCGTGCCTTAGCTGTAGCCCAGAGACACAGAGGTGGAAACCTGAAGGAGCCAGACCACTCTTCCTACTCGGGTTACTCTGTAAGCTTCAGGGTGACTCAGGGGAAAAAATGAGAGTCCTGGCCTGGGCCTCAGTCTAGTCATTCAGAGGCTACAACTCCCGAAGGAAACAACAAAACCCCTACTTTCCATCCTGAGAAGCTCAATACTTCTGTACGAGAAAAGCAGATAACCACTTTTAAAAATCCATGACATAGGCAATCACAGTGGTGAAGAAGGAACATACCAAATTAAGGACCATCAAATCTTTGTATATTGAGCAAGAACAACCAAAATCAGAAGGCAAAATGGACTCTATACTCACACTGGAGACCACAGAAGGAAATGTGAATTGGTCACAGACACAAAAAGCAATCTTGTAGGACCTCAAGAGGGATTTTAAAAATGAAATTAGAGAAGTTGGAGATGAATTTAAATCAACAGTGACCAAATTGGGAAAAAAAAGTCTCACTGAAGAAAACAAATCTTTAAAAAGTAAAATTGGAGAACTAGAAAGAAAAGTCCAAAATCTAACTTGAGAAAATATTTTCCTAAAAAAGAAAACTGAACAAATGGAAAAG
>JAQQSW010016627.1:0-11632 GCA_028646575.1 Pseudocheirus occidentalis | reverse complement strand
GGCATCTGAACCAATAGTCAGGTTCCAGGACCTCTACAACAGCAGCACTGTCCACCATCAGGTGAATCTGGAAAAACAACATTAAAACAGACAGACAAAATACCGGCATGACAGCCACGCCTCCTCAGTTCTCAGCAGCTCCAGGTGGCAGTCCTCAAAAGTCCTGGGCAGCTCCAATGGGCTCTCAGCAGTCTCTCTCAGCAACTCAGGCTCCACAACACTGGATACTGCTCTCCCAAAAGTCCTTCTTCTCTTGCCTTCCCTGGGCTTGACCCTTTTTTCAGTTCATGGCTCCTCGCAGGTCAGCCATCTCTCTTCACATCAAAAAGTCCATCCCACAAGTGGGATTCACAAACTCTGAGTCTTAACACTCAACCCAAAAGCCAAGCCAATTCAGGGGCATTTCCATTACCATTCCATCTGGAAAAGTGATGGACCCTGGGTCTCTTGCCCCAGAATCAGCCTAGATAATTCTAAAAGGTTAGCCAGCAGAAGCTTGTATTTTTGTTGTTTAATCGTTTCAGTCATGTCCTCCTCTTTGTGATCCTACTTGGGGTTTTCTTGGCAAAAATACTGGAGCAGAATGAGTGACTTGTCCAGGGTCACACAGCTAGTAAATGTCTGAGGCCAGATTTGACTGAGGAAGAGGAGCTTCCTGACTCTATGCCTGGCACTCTATCCAGTGGACAACCTTGCTGCCATTAGAAGTTTGTCTAGTGGATGATTAATTTCTGAAGCTAGGTGTTTCAGTGTAGTGCTCTTGGGAGCAAGGAAAACCTGAGTTCAAATCCAGTCTCAGATACCTGTTGTGACCCTGGGCAAGTCACTTAAACTTTTGTCTGTCTCAATGTCCTTATCTGTAAAATGGGGATAATAACAGCACCCATCTCCCTAGGGTTATTGTGAGAATAAGATGAAACAACTGCAAAGCACTCTGTACACCTTTAAAACCCTATACAAAGGCTAGCTGTTATTTTTATTATCATTATTTTGATTACAGTGACTTGACAATAACTGGTTATATGTGCTGTCTTTCCCATTTGAATGTGAGCTCCTTAAGATTTATTTTTTCCCCATTTATATATCCCTAGTGCTTAGCACAGTATCTCACACAGAGTAAGTTATTAATAAATGCTTTTTCATTCATTCACTCAGACTAAAGCCCAGAGGGATTATGATCTCTCCATGTCAGTGGAGGGAGAACCTACATTAATGAAATCAGTGATGAGGCAATGAGGCATGGTATAATAGACCCTAGATTTGGAGTCTAGAGAGCTAGGCTCCAATCCCATCTCCAATCCCATTACTTCTGTGACCATGGATATGCTATTCCAACGATCTGGGATTCAGGTTTCTCATCTTTAAAACTAGGAGATTGGTCCCTGCCAGTTTAAAATTCTGTGATCCTACAAAATCACAGACTGTTGAAAGATTAATGTAATGGCCTAGCTTATGATTCTGCTATCTCTTTGTTCTACCCATGTCTATATGCTTATAACATCTGTCAAAGCTCTTAAAAGCAGGTTGGGGGCAGGGCACAGAACATAATTTATACAGTGCCCGGAAAGGCCTTCTGCAGATTGGCACTAACAAATGCTTTCTGTGCACACAGCCACGACTAATGCTTGGGTGGAAGGCTTTGCCAGGCACCATATAAATGACGTTTAAGATGGGCTGCCTACTATCTTGGTCAGGATATCTGTATACCAGCAAATCCAACTCCTTTAATTCCATGTGAACCACCTTACCTTTGTGGACATGGCTGTCACAGAGATGCCAATGTTCTGACTTTCAGGTACTAGAGTCTAGTTATCTACAAACATCTGGGTTGCCTGAGGACATGTGAATGGGGAAGAGAGTTTATCATGGAATCACTGGAGTCTTCCAGGCTCTACAAATGCTCTTTTTGCAACCACTAAGATTTAATTGAGCCTGCTATGAACCTTGTATGAGGCATTTATATGTGGGGGAAATGGAAGATACAGGATCTATCCCAGACAGACTAATGTTTCAGCTGAAACTAATGCAACATTAAAAAAATGTTTTCAGTCAAGACTGTATGGTTATTGTCATACTTTTTTGTTCAATCATTTTTTACTTTTATCCAGCTCTTCATGACCCCATTTGGGTGGTTTGCCGTTTCCTTCTCCAGCTAATTTTACAGATGAGGAAACAGAGGCAAATGGTTAAATGACTTGCCCAGAGTCACACAGCTAGTAAATGTCTGGGGCCAGATTTGAACTCAGGAAGATGAGTCTTCTTGACTCCAGGCCCAGTGCTCTATCCACTCTACCACCTAGCTGTCCCTCATACTTGTACACCAATAAGATTAATCTGGCAACACATGCTGTGTGCATTGGAAAGGGGAAGAGAGAGAAACAGAGATACACAAAGACAGAGACAGGGACAGACAGAAACTAGTTTAATGGAGATATAATAAGGATCTCAACAGAGTGGTGGCCATGAGAATGGAAATGTGGGGATAAAAATAAAAGACAATACAAAGGAAGAAATGAGAGTTGGCTCCTGATTAAATGAACAGGAGAGGTAGAACAAAATGCCAAAATAATTTGAGTTTTTGAACCATGGTGATTCAGAGCAGAGGTGTCAAAGGTCATAGACCAAAGAAAACACTCCAGAGTGCTACCCAAATGAGATTAAAGTGTAACTGTGGAAACATTCAACAAAACAGAAATACATAAATAACATTTTATTTTTAACTAAGTCAATATTTGGCCAACAGGACACCTTATATAGGGGTTAATGGTCCCTATTCCTACTTGAGTTTGCCACCATGGATTGATTGCACCACATTGCTAATTGTCATAAATGGCAGAACTTAACTAGGGTGGAGACAGGCCTTTCCCCAGTGCATAAATATTTAGAAACTGTTAATAGGGTTTGTACTCCTTCAATAAATTAGAGACAACTGAGCTTCATATCTAGTTAGCAAGAATAATTAGGTAAAATAGAAAGTCAGCAGATGTTGCCCCCAACCCTCTCTCCACATCCCAGCAGTTTCTCAGAAATGGCCTCATGGTATCATGGGTTTTTGGTGTTCCCCTCATGTGCTGGGGTGTGCTGCATTGCAAATACATTTGTCTTGAAAAAGTCAATTTCATGCTGCTTGCTTGGGATAACAATATTGCTAGTTACAGTTCTGATGGACAGAAATGAAGTAATAGAAAAATGAAGTCATTTACAAAAGGAGGGTTTTTTATAAATTAAGTGTCAGATAGGTCAGTCAGCCAGTCAGTCAGTCAACAAGCATTATTAAGAGGTTACAATGTCCCAGGCATTGTGCTAAACTACAAGGATACAAATTCAATCAAAAAAAAAGGACCATAGTTCCTGGCTTTCAAAGGGGCTTGCATGTTAATGAAGACAATACATAAAAGGGAGATGAAAAGTGGAGTAGGGGTGGAAATCTTGGCAAAATCCTGAGAATCATAAGTAGAGTTGAGAAGGTAATGATGCAAGGCTTACCTAGTCTCCTCCCCCAAAACAGAGGTCCCAGGAAGAGTTCACCAATGGTAGAAGAGGGTTACACGGTGAAGGGAAGTTCCAAGATGAGAAAATAGCTAAGGCACGTGGTAGCATCCACGTTTGAATGGGAGTTTGCTGGGTCATGAAGCCAGGGGGATCTTGTGTATGAATACAGTATAAATGAGGGATTAGAGTAGGAGATTTATATTTGGTAGTCATCTAATCAAAGATGACAACCAAAGCTATAATTGTGTACAAGATCACTGGGGGAGAGACCAGAGAGAGAGAGAGAGAGAGAGAGAGAGAGAGAACGGAGACAAATGGTAAGGTTGAATAATATCTGCATTTAGCTGGCAGGAAGTAGAAGAGCCAGAGAAGGAGTATTCAGAGAGGCAGAGTTTGAGAAACAGGAGGCTATCAGTGAAATCAAAAGATGTCACGCTATTCACACTATACTATAGTATACAGAAAATTCTATTACAACTCAACATGTGACATGTATTCTTTAAAATTGCATTACACTATGCAAAATTATTCAATAAAGGTCATAGGACTTTTGGGGAAAATGGGGCTAGTGGGACAGTACTCAAGCTCAGTCCTAAGTGTGTGGGGTGCAAACATCCTACCCAAATTGACTGCTCAGAGATTTCTCCAGGTGAAAGCTAAAAGGTTTCTTTAATTAGAATCTCACAAGAAGTGGGAGGGTCCACACCACTGGAACACCAGAGGGTGGAGGCCATCGTACAGAAGCAGAATCTGGGTTAAATAGCCCAAAACCACAAAACCCCTCCCTAGTAACCAGACCTTCATTCCCATTGGTGGGAAGGGGTGTCCTTATAATTCTTTTAAACAATACAAAATTACTTATCAGAAGTTAGCTTATCACAGATTACACACTTTTCTCTTGTTTTTCAAAAAGCAGACAATTTACAGAAACACCTGGCAAACATATTACTTGTTGCAAAAAGTAGGCAATTTATAGATCACTTGTTGTTTTTCTTGTTTACCAAAGACAGGTGGCTGGCAGACACATTATAGAAAAACAAAATTTGGGCCTATCAAGACTAAAGCCCAGCTCAAGTTTGGTGACTGTCTCCTTTATTTTATGGAAATATTTTCATTTGTTTCTCTCAATCTCTAATTTCTTGATAGTGTGTGTTGGCACAGGAAATGAGGAACTGTAGCAGATAGTCTATTTGAGACACCACTTTCTGTCCCACACAATCCTGAGAAAGTACATTGTGTCCTACACAACCCCTCCTCTTTTATTTACTGTGGCTTCTCATTGAATTCTTTAGCATCCTTTCACTCTTCCTATCCTCAAAAGATAGGAGCATATTCTCACATTGCTCTTCTAATTCATCAACCCCCTCTGGCTTATCCTTTTTGATGGTGGATATTGGTTCCCAATCATTCCTGAAATAGGGGGCACTTAGAATAATAGTTAAACAGTTGGATACCCCACATATGTAAGTAATTTGCAATACAAGCAAGAGGTGCAGCCTGTGACGGGGACCAAGGTAGCACAATGAGAATACAGAACAATAAGCTAAAGCCGTAGCAGTTCCTGTGCAGGTCCGGTCCAGACTCTTGGGAAAGCTGTCTGTATCTGATGTCGTCTTCTTCAGGGCCCCTGGCTCAGATGCCCACTCAGGAGCAGGGGTATTCACAATCTAGAGAAGTCAAACAGGCATGATAGAGGCTCCAGAAACATGTGATTTGAAATCAAAGGCCACAGAAACGGTTCGGTTTCCCAGCCATGCAAGGCTAGGCTCACACATTACATTAAAGTCTTCATCACAGTTTACAAAATTGCATAATTACATTAAGTCAGGTACAGATTAAACTTCTTAGGTGGCTCATAATATACTAGTTTTGGGATGGGAGATTACATGTCATCAAGATATCCAAGAAAACTCACATATGAACCATACAATTAACAAAATCATTATTACCAGGGTAAATTAACATCAGTTCCTTATATCCCAGTGACCAGTATCAATTTAAATAGTATTTTAAAAAATTCCTGATGCCTCATGTAGTTATACAATTCAAAAAGGGAGTTCTGCTTTTCTGGTTCAGATCTACAGGTTACCAGATAACTCAATCACTTAAAATTGGTTTCACATTTTTGAAATTTCAGAGAATCTTCACTTTATCTCTTTGTTATTTCCATCCTAATCCAAATCCTGTTCTTGGTATAGGAATCCTTTAAATGTAAAGATCTATCCAAAATGAATTAATCTGCCTTTTAAAATCATCAGACAGCTGATTTAATAAAGTAACATCAGTTTCCTTTTTCCACTATCTTATACAATTTTTTGTGCAAAAAAATAAAATCCAAACTTGACATCTCATTACCAAACATGCTCAAAAGTTAAATTCTCATAATATACATCTGCATATAGTTCTAGAGGAATCATCTAAGTATGATCCTGTTGCTCTCTTCAAATTACTATTCTTTTTTAACTACACATCTATCACATTACTTCACATTACATCTTTGTCTTATTATGTGGTCCAATCATTTCCTCCTTTAAAAGATGTGATTTGTATATTTATTTATTTATTTGGCCATGAGTATAGTTATACTTGATAAATTTGCAATAAAAAAGAGGGGCAATGTCACAAATCTTACCACAAGGAAAACTTCCTTAGCTCTATTGATTTCAGTCATGAGTCATCTCTGATAGGTGATCATGTAGCCATTAGGTGCTAAAAGCAGGGCTTAGGCATAAATAGGTGGGGGTTTTTTTCAGAAAGAAAACGCACAATTGGGAAATAGAGTCAGATCCCACCTGGGCAGTGTCCAAAGTTGTCTTCCAACTTTTCCCAGGCATAGACATCCACCCTTTAGCAGTTCTTACCCTGCAGCCCATGCCATTCCTTTATTGGCCTTTATGACAACTATTCCTGTAATCAAGGCTTAAAATAACAGTAACTTTTGCAGTCTCCAGAATTCTTAAATAGCAATAAATACTGACTGGTATCCTGTAGATAAGGCCATCTAAAATTTGAAGGAGCTATTCATCATAAAAACAAGTTACCAATCTTTCTGCCTTCTAAAAATACTTCTTCACACTTATGGTGTTCCAAGTAACTATCAAGAGACAGAAGAGTCTGGAGGACTCTCTTCTTTTCTGTTCAAATCTCTTTTCATCCATCTTCCCCATTCTAATAACATATATATTAGCATATATAATACAAGAGAAACTGCTTCTCCCGTAACACAGATAATACAACTATCCACTAAATTTCATAAGAAATCCCAGAAATATTACAAACACATATTCAGTATCTAAATTTAAACTTTAAACCTTCAATATTATATATTATGTTTTATACTGGACTCTGCAAAGAGGTGGAGTGTTTGCAGAGGTCCACGGTCTAATGTTTCAAACTGATGAATTATATATCCAATTATTCTCATAACTTTCAGGAAGAATATCCTTAACATTTCAAACATTTCCCTTAATTTTGCTTTTCACCAGAAGTCTTTTGCCCTGACAGGGGATAGAATTTCCTTTCTTAAACTTCAACTGGGTGTGGTGGGGACAGGTCCTTTCTCACTATGAGCCTCTTTTAACTCTAAGGCTTCATTTGGTTTCCCACAGCAGCTCATAGTGATGGCAACCCTGGACACAGAAGGTGAAATATTCTTCATTCATGAACTTCTTTTTCCTATCAGTAGAGATCGGATTGGACAAATCGTTTACATGGAGTGCAGTTCCAAAACCTTTTTACCTCAACATCAATTTAATCTTATTAAATTGTATTCTACCTCAAGGATTTTGCCAGGACTCACATATCTAAGGGGATTCCCCTTTTACAGATTTTAATCTTGTCCTGGTATAGAAACCAGTTGTTAGAAATCCTTATAAAATCTTTTTGTACACAGATCTTCTGCTTCTTTTTTTCTTTTTCATCAAATCAGAATTGTTATTTAGGAGCTTCAAAATGAAATGAGCTCCCTTTCCTGGGGCTTGACGACCTTGCCCCTTTTTCATACATGTAAACAATTTCAAATTTTACAAGACTTACAAGAAGATTCACAGGGTTGTTTCTCCACATAGTTACCAATAATTACCTTTCACAAGCATATTTTTATAAACATTTTATCTATACAATAACTTCAAAATAACTTGGTTAGCAATATCCTATTTCATAGAACCATCTCAATTAACATTTTTGAAACAAAGACAAACTTAGAATTTATAATTTCTCAAATTATAATACACATAATCAGAATGTCCTATTCAGCATTTTCTTGTTCCTTTGGTAATATAATTCTTAATCTAGCAGCATTTAGAATATAGCAGCATATATAATACAAGAGAAACTGCTTCTCCCATAACACAGATAATACAACTATCCACTAAATTTCATAAGAAATCCCAGAAATATTACAAACACATATTCAGTATCTAAATTTAAACTTTAAACCCTCAAACAGTATAGCTGTAATTTGATAACCTTAAGTTAATTATTTCCAAATTACTTTTACACAGGAAAAAAAAAAACTATTCATCTCACAACCATCATATCCAAAACAAAATTTCACAAAAAAATTACCAACGTAATGCCTTTAGCCTCCCAGCTCTCACACAGACATGCACCTAGTTTAATAATTGTGGTCTGTGTGAACCCTGTGCAAGCCAAAGCCAAAAACACTTTTACAATTATATTAATCCTAAACAAATTCCTAGGGTGTGGATTCCACCCTTCCTCTTGGGTCTCCATCGACCCAGCCAATTGACCCCCAGACTCCTGAGTGCTTACCTTTGGGCTATGCGTGCATAGGTTTCCTGACTGTCTCCAATGTTCAGACACAGAGGTTCCATTCGTCTTACTTTCTCTTTCACTGAGTCTCTCTGCTTCGGGCACTTTACTTTGCGGAGAAAAGAAACACAGTCCTTGCTTCAGAGACTGCAGGAACAAGATGTCCCATGGGATCCTGCCTCCAACAGTGGTCATTTTCCACTGAGTCACATGAACCCAAGAGAGCCCCCCCCCAAACCGTGTGGGGTGCAAAGACCCTACCCAAATTGACTACTCAGATTTCTCCAGGTGAAAGCAGAAAGGCTTCTTTATTAGAATCTTGCAAAAAGTGGGTGGTCCACACCACTGGAAAGGTGTGGGAGTTGGTCATTATACAGAAGCAGAAGCTGGGTTAAATAGCCCAAAACCACAAAGCCCTTCCCAAAACCCCCTCCCCAGTAACCAGACCTTCATTTCTGTTGGTCGGAAGGGGTGTCCTTACAGTCCTTTTACCCAATACAAAATTATTTATCAGAAGTTAGTTTATCACAGATTACATATTTTTCTCGTTTACCAAAAAGCAGACAATTTACAGAACCCCCTGGCAAACATATTACTTGTTGCAAAAAGTAGGCAATTTATAGATCACTTGTTGCTTTTCTTGTTTACCAAAGACAGGTGGCTGGCAGACACATTATAGAAAAACAAAATTTGGGCCTATCAAGACTAAAGCCCAGCTCAAGTTTGACGACTGTCTCCTTTAGTTTATGGGAATATTTTCATTTGCTCCTCTCAGGCCCTATCTAATTTCTTGATAGTGTGTGTTGGGACAGTAAACAAAGAACTGTAGCAGATAGTCTATTTGAGAAACCACATTCTGTCCCACACACAAGGAAGTCACCACAGGTGCTACATGAAGAGCTCCTATTGTGGCATTCAGGTAATTGACAACGCTAGCGGCTGCTCTGTGAAGGGCATAGGTAGAATCATCCCGTGACTGAGAAATGGAGACCTTTGGCATAGCTCTTCTATGAGGTGCTCGAGGGTTCTTCCTCAGCACAGTGCCAGTCTCATCATCCACAGAGGTAGTGTTGGTCCAGCTTTTTCTTGGGCAGGTGTCTTCGGGGTAGTGGGGGGTCAAAGGGATCAGGTCATCTTCACATCTGTTCTTGGGTTGGAGTACATCGAGGAGAGGTCTCCCTGTCTTCTCTTCACTTATGTGGCTGCTTTACCCATTCACCCCCAGAGAGAGAGTAGCTCTCATCATATCTGGAGTGGAGGAAGATGACTCCAGCAATGCTTTCTACTGAATGGAGCCAGACGTTTAATCTCCTCTTCTGACTTTATACTGGCAGCCATCACCTGCCTCCCCAAACTGTCCATAAAGCTCACCCCTACCACCATACAGCAGTTTCCTTGATATAAAATCATGCATAAGCAAACACAAAATTTGTGTTATTCTTAAACTATCCCCTAATAACCTAATACATTAATTGTACTGGAACAAATTTGTGTTTTCAAAACAAGTGTTATAGCAGAACTGACTATAGAGACAGGAGAATGAAGCCTTAACAAGACAACTGAATTTGACAAAATGGAAGTCTCTGGGAATTTCCTTCCAACTCTTTTCCTAGTTCCCAGCCTTCCAAACCATGCCGTCTCAATTCAGAATTTCCCTCAGTGCCTGGGGCCTGCTTGCCTTGGCACATTCAACCCATCCCTGTAGGCTTCTCTACATAGACTGTCCTGTAAGCATCAGTCCCTTCTCCCATTGGTGAATTCCTTCTGTGTCAGGGTCACTTTCCCTGATTGCAGGGGCAGCCAGTTACTTACCTCAATCGAGAAGGCACCAGCACGTTCTCAAGTACAGAAGAGTTGTGGCTCAAAGGTGCAAACAGCTAAATTTTATTGAATCTTCTCCATGGTGAAGTTTTACAGTCAGATCTCACCCCCCCCCCCCAACCCCACATCTTGCCCCAAACCTGAGTCTTATATATTACCCAAATGCATGTGATAAAAACAAAAACAAGAAACAAAAAAAAAAAAACCAAGGTCTGGCTGCAAGGGAGCAGGATATAGCCAAATGTGGGGGCAGGAAGTTGTGGTTACAGGGGCTTTACCTGGCCCCGGGGTAAGGAGACATCATCTGGAAAACCCAGTTTCCACGTGCACAAGAACTCCAAGCACCACTGCTCCCCATGGCCTCCAGAGACCCAGAGAATCCAGCATGCCCCGATCTCTACTACGTGATCCAAGCTTTTCTAGGGCCTCAACTCTCCCCATGCCTCATCATAACCACCTGCAACCTGTAAGTATTTCTTAATGCTCACAAGGCCCCTTTTTTGTTTTGCACATCACGCTCACGGGTCAGTGTGATCTGAGCTTTAAACAGACTCAAAGAATTTTGCTGTAGCATTGTCCCTTATATCATCTGGTACCAATAGTCGCATTGAAGTGTAGATACAAAGAAATAATCAGTACAAGCAAAATATGCAAAATCATAGACATAAACCAAAAGAAACAACCCCAACAATGTCAATAGCACTGTGTTGGCAATGCTCCTGGCTCAGTTTCAGAACAATGATGACCCTGGGTTTTCACTGATACAATCTATTTATATCATGCCAGGCCCCAAGAAGTTGGGCATGTATTCTATCCCAAAAACATTATGGCAAAGGAGCTACACAACTACATGCATATACACAATCACATCCAAATAGCAGTTGAGTCTATCAACAAGAGTACAGTAACAGTACGGTAACATTGTAAAGGGTGGTGGTAACACAAATAAAGGTCTGCTGGTAATCCATGGCGGGTTTTTCCACATACTCTCCCCACTAATTCCCTTCTCCTTGTGATGGTGGTAGAAGAGACGGCATGGTTAGTGCAAAACACAACTTCTGCATGGTCTTAGCTTGGCTTCTCCTTTGTCTTGGTCATCCCTTGGGTTTCCCTCTGTTCCTTCACTTTCTTCTGTTGCTGTTGTGGGATGACCCGGACCCTTTGGACAGGATACCAGCGCAGTCCGTGATCAGTGGAGACACAAACATACCCTTCTTCCCAAATGGTTATTTAATAAGTCCCCACCCATACCTCTCCTTCTTGGACCATTGCTTGTTTCCTTGCACCAGTCTTAATCCAGGGTGGGACATGCAACTGTCCTCGCTGGCACAAATAAAAAGTTTCAAGTCTGGTGTCAACTCCGAATTTTTTGTGAATGTCAGGTAATTGAATGTATACAGTGCCAGATCTATGTGCTTCTGTCTGACCCGGCCCCTGCCCCTTTTTTGTTTAGTGAGAATCACCTTTAGTGTGCTGTTAGCACGTTATACTATAGCCTATCCTGTAGGATTATATGGGAGGCCTGTGACATGAGTTATGCCCCATT
>JAQQSW010016625.1:0-11633 GCA_028646575.1 Pseudocheirus occidentalis | reverse complement strand
AGAGAGAGAGAGAGAGAGAGAGAGAGAAACAGAGACAGACACAGAGAGAAAAGAAAAAAGACAAAGGAAGAAAAAAAAGCAAAGAAGCAAAGTTAGTTGAGTAAAGTAATTCTTATGCGCAAAAAATAGACTAAGAATAATTTAATTTAATTTCAAGGCCCCTATCTAAATAAAATTCACTCCCTACTATAAACATTATAAACTTCCTGAGACCCCACACAGAAGTTGTTACCACCTTAATAACCATGTCTATCATAATCCTGTTTCTTAGTATTAATCAGTTACCAAACATACAAAGGTACCTAGTATTGACACAGATGGTTTGGGGGAGCCGTAGGATTGTCTGCCAACTCCCAAATGGAAATAATGTCTTTGTCAACATGGTGGGTAAAGGTTTTTGTTAAGGTTGTTTAATGAATATGTTTGTTTTGGGGCCATGTCACAATGGAGATGGACCAAAATAGGAGCTGAATTAGAAGACAGAAGCTGAAGTAAAAATACAGAAATTTTGTAACTCCCATAGGCAAAGATGAGTTCAAACAAGAATCTTGGAATTAAGTCAGAATTAGAAAGGACCTCCGAAGTCATTTAAACTGTATCTGAAAATTAGACCCCTCTACCCCATCATTATGGTCATCTAGTTCCCTCTGGAAGACCTCTAACAATGGGAAGCCCATCACCTGTCAAGGTTGCTCATTCTAATTTTGGATAGGAATATTTGATAGGAAGTTTTGACTTTATGTTTCTTTGTTTCCTTACATTTAAACCTTATACTAGAGCCACTGCAAATTTTCCCCACTTCTCTATTCTCTGGGACCAAGCTGAACAGTTCTTACTTCCTCTTAAACATAACGCCCCAAGTAGCCTTCAAATAGCAGATTTGAAGTCAAAGTACCTGGGGTTTAGATCTCACCTCTGCCACTTTTTCATTGTGGGACCTTCAGCAATTCACTTGACCTCTCTAAGCATCAGTTAAGTGATGGAAAATGATGAAGCTGGAATAGATGGTTCTAAGGTACCTCCCAACTCCAAATCTATGACCCTATGATGATCGCTAGGCTAAACAACTCCAACCAAGTCTTTCAACCAGTCCTCAAATGACACAACATAGACCATCTCAATTCTCCTCCCTTTGTATATTCTTCAACTTGTTGACATTCACCCTAAAATATAGTACTTAGAATTAAACACAAACTCAAGTTATGGCTAGAATGGGCTCTCACCTCCCTAGTCCAGGACTACATCTATCTGAATGTAACCTAAAACTTAGCATTAGCATTTTGGGCTTCAGTGTCAAACTGTTGGTTCATTTTGAACTTTCAGTCAACTAAATCTTTTCAGGTTAAAGGATAATAATAGGTCATAGATTCATCAATGTGGAGTATAAAGGAGCTTATTGAAAAGTGAGTTCAATCCCTTCATTTTATAGATGAGAAAATGGTGACACAGAGGTGAATTGACTTACACAGCCAGTATTTGAGATGAGATTCAAAACTAGGTCTTCCTCAAATCCAAATCCAGCCCTTTATCCGGTGGAGCACATTGCTTTCTAGCCATGTCTCCTCCATTTTGTTCTTGGGGAGATGTTGTGTAGTTGGCTTTTGCTTTCTTTCATTTTTTGGTTAACCCTACTATATGACTTCATCTGTTTGACTTAAGAGGGGAGAACCGGGAGCAGTTGGTGGAAATTAAAAGGTTTGATGTCAGAAGAAAAAGAATTTTCTAACAGAGCTGTCCTAGAGAGGTGGTGGATTCTCCTTGCAAGATATAGAGGGGTTATAATTTGTAGACTGGAGATGTTGAACCAATGGTTAGGATGTTACAGTATAAATTCCTTGTAGCTTCTAAGGCTCCTTCCAATACTCAGTTCTGTGATTCTTTGGCTTTCCATTAAAATTCATTCTTCTTAAATTTACCCCAAAGTTCTAGAGAGTTGATACCTTTTTATATGCTGACTCTCACACAGTGTGGTAATTGTCCCTCCTAGCTCTCTATTGGTAAAATTATTAAGCATGCCATCTGTGCATTTATGCAGGTTATTTGTAAAACTTTTAATGCCATAGGAACATGGACAGATCCTTGGACCACTTCCTCCTTTCCCCAGCCTCTTTCCTCTATCACAGCATCAGTCAGTTCTTTTGGTCTGTTTACTTCTCCATGCCAAGATAACTTGATGAAAAAAAAACCCATGCAATATAACTAGAGTCACCTCTTTTCACAGGTCATTAATACAGTTTCCCAAAGACAAGGGAAATATTCACTGGGAAGATGAATTTAATTTATTGATCTATGCTCATTAGGAGCAAAATTGGGAAGAAGATGGAAGAGGAAGAGGAGAAATGTCTCCACACCAAACTGATCTTGTACCTTTTACCTTCTATAGATGGCTTTTCTAGCAATGTAAATGTTATGTCATTGCTTCCATTTTATAGTTGTGGAAATTGAGTCTCAGAGATGTAGGTGCTATTATTTCCCCAATTTTATAGCTGAGGAAATTGAGGCAGGAAGAGGTTAAATGACTTGCCCAGGATCACGTAACTAGTACATGTCTGAGGCTAGATTTGAACTCAGGTCTTCCTGACACCCTGCCATTAAACTAAAGGTCATTGAAGTCGGGGTCTGTCTTTTGCCTCTTTTTGTATCCCCAGCATTTAGCACAGTGCCTAGCACAAAGAAGGCACTTAATGTTTATTGAGCTGTCCACTGCTAACTGTAGTCTTCTCACTCCAGAGCCAATGTGCATTCCCTTCCATGCTGAATTGAACAGTGTATATAGATTTGGGGGACTGGGCATCAGGAAGTCCTGAGTTCAAATCTACCCCTTCTCCAACATTTAATAGATATGTTGCCATGGGTATTTACCCTATCTAAGCCTGAGGCAGCTTGCTATTATTTGTCTCCTGATAGTTTGTGATTGGCATCATTGGTGTTAGCGCAGGGATGAAATCACTGATACTTCATTTCTTGAGCTATGCTATTTTGTTCATGATGTTTTTTGGAGAAAGGAATATGGATTTCTCCTTAGAGGAGAAGAGACCAGGCTTAAATTCCACCAAGAAGAGGAGGGCAAAGTGGTTCAGTGGTGTGTTCTCTTTCACGTGTCTGGGTCATTTTCTCTTCAGACATGCTTTAAAACTGCCAAAGTTAAAGCTAGTATCAAGATGGCCCCATAAATCATCTAAAAAATTCGCAGGAAGGAAATAGGAGTGGCCCAAAGTAGATTTCCTTGATGTCTTCTCCCCCCAGCTGCTTTAAAACTGGAGAGGGAGGTCACAACCCAGAATGTGGGGTACCATCTGTCAGCACGGGCTCACTCTATGGTGCCTACAGGAATTCTGGCTTTCAAGTGGTTATAAATGAAGCATAAAAAAATGAACTCAAGGAATGAAATTATCAAGGAGCCTTTGGCTGAGTCAGGGTGATGGCATTCTAAACAAAACCATCTGATAGCAGGAGAAGAATCTGAAAATTAAATTCCAACCTAGGTGTTATGATGAAAAGCAAGCAGAAAGAGGAGGTAGAAAGAGAGCTGGCTTTGGAGCCTTAAGGATCTGAGTCAGACTGATATGAGTAGTGTAGCCGTGAGCCTCTCTGTGGGCTAGGCCAGGGATATCAAACTCAAATAGAAATGGCAGATAAACCATACATACAGATTCCTGTAGGCTGTATATTGATTTAGAAAGCCACATACATATTAACATTATCTTTATTTTGTTAAATATTTCCCAATTACATTTTAATCTGGGGTGGGAGTGTTGTGTGACTCCTGTTCAGGGCAATTAGCCCTAATACTCTAAATTACAGAGAAGATGCCAACCTGCATTGGTAATGGGAACTTCTTCACCTAGACGTTCCCAATACCAATGAAATTACAGACCCATTCCCTATTCCCATCCCCTTCATTGCTTCAAATTCAACTCACCTTCCTACAGTTCCAAAATCTACATATCCAGACCCAAGTTAAAAAAATGCGTATTCAGAATTCTAACTTTTAAGACACGGATTCCTTTTTTCAGGTATGAATTAAAACTAGATAGTTGCTAAAAGGTTGAAATTGTATAGACAAATCACCTCCTTAAATTTTTTAATCTATGCAATGAAGATAGTAATGCTCACCCAAGTAGCCTCAAAGGCTTCAAGGATTCAGGAAGATGATGCTAGAATCACAGGAACACAAATTTCAGGATAGAAATATGCATAGGGATCTAGGTGAATCCCTTCATTTTAGAGACCATTCAGTTAGTAAATAGGAGAGAACACCAATCAATTTACCTTTCACTGCACACGGTTTCGTAAATCATATTATACTATCCTGCACTTATGTGGAGGTAAGATTTCAGCAATATGGGTACCCTGTCCATCGATGCTGGTTGTGATCCTTCCAAACATGAGTAGACAAAAATTGTGGTCAAAAATTAACTATCGGGGAGGCTAGGTGGTGCAATGAATAGAGCACTGGGCCTGGAGTCAGGAGGACTTGAGTTCAAATCCAGTCTCAGACACTTAACACAAAAACTAGCTGTGTGACTTTAGGCAAGCCACTTAACCCCAACTGCTCGACATACCCCCCTCTAAAAATCAAAATAAATAGACAGACAGACAAAGAAATAAAAGATAGATAGATAGATAGATAGATAGATAGATAGATAGATAGATAGATAGATAGATAGATAACTATCCCGTAGTGACCATTGTCTTGCTACTGAGCCTCTTAGAACTGAGATAGAATGGTTTGTGGAAAATAGATACTCAATCCCTTGCAAGACAATAATACGTGACATCTATCAGGGACAGATCCTATTAGAACTTGTATTTTGCTGGCAGAATCTTTAAAAACTCTGGTTTGCCTTTTCACTATGATGAAGATTCATTGGAGAACTTAAGAAAAGACTAGAAATAAAAGTAACTGTTATTATTATTATTGTTGTTGTAGTTGTTGTTGTTGTTGTTGTTGTTAGAGTCATACCTACCAACCCCTAAATGGAAATCTTCAATCAGACGTTGAAAGACCTGGTTATGTTGGGTTATTGTCAAGGTCATTCCTGATTTTAATCAAACAATCCATAAGCTTTTATTAGCACCTACTATTTGCCAAAGAATATGCTATGAATTGGGAACAAAAATATAAAGAATGAAATCATTCCTATTTTCAAGAAGCTTATGTTAACCACAAAGGCCCCTTTTAAATTCTGAGATTCTACATTGATAAGTATAATCACCCATGAACAGCAGCTTCATCTTCCTCATACTTCTGTAGTCTTTATGCTTTGTCACACACTACTGGGTGAAAAGCCGGCACCCTGTAAACATTAGTTTATTGACTTACTGATTGATTTTAGCAGCACTGTTCATGGTTGGGTGGGAGATCCATTTCTGCCTTCAAAACGTTTCCTACTCATGTTTTCATCGAGTCTTTCTATCAGAAGTTAAAAGGAACGGCGGCTAGCATACTGGACTTGGAGGAAGGGAAATCTGAGTTCAAATCCCACATCCAGCACTAACCAGCTACGTGACCTCGGGCAAGTCTCTTAGCCTTAGTTTTTTCACCTATTAAAAAAAATTAATTTATTCAAAAAAAGAAGAAAAAATAACATCTACAGGGTTGTTTTGAAAATCAAATAATATATTTAAGCCCCTTTATAAACCTTGAAGCATTTTATGAAGGCTCATTATTATTATTAATTACTCTTACTGTAAACCCTGAACAAATTACTCAGCTCTCTTTAGCTTTTCCTTAAGTTACTAAATGACTAAACCTCAATTTCTTCATCTGTAAAATGGGTTTAACAACACCTGCTTTATGGGCTTGTTGTAAAGATCAGATAAGATAATCTATTTAACAGACTTTTCCAACCTTTCATCTAAGAAATATTAGCTTGTTACAGGTTTCGCACATGGCCTCCACCATAATGTGATCATCACTCTGCAGTACTGCACGTGTTCAGTAAATATTAGTGGGTAAAGTGGTATCTTTTTACCCTCTGGAAGAAAATTAATAAAACGTAAAGGTTTCATCTTGGTTAAAAGACATAAAAAGAGGCCACCACATTGTAAAGTCAGATTCCTCTGCTCCCCACACAGTTTCCTAGCTCACCTCTCAATGGTCTACCCAGCTCCATTTCAGCTGCCGCAGTAAAGAAACAAATCTGTTTGCTTTCAGCCTCTGGGAGAATCCTTCAGCCTTAATTAAGATGAGGTTCCTTAGCTTTTGTTGGCGTTCAGTTATTTCAGTTGTGACCGACTCTTCTGGACCCCATTTGGAATATTTTTAGCAAAGTCGCTGACATAGTTATTTCCTTCTGCGGTTCATTTTTACAGATGAGGAAACTGAGGCAAATAGGGTTAAGTGACTCACCCAAGGTCACACAGGCAGGAAACATCTGAGGCTAGTTTTGAGCTCAGGTCTTCCTGACTCCAAGCCTGGTCTTCTATCCTCAGAGTCACCTGGCTGCCTTCACTAGCCGGCTACCGTCTCCCTAACTTTCTGTTTCAGTGAAGGTAACCACCTACTGTTCCCCATTGGAAAATAAGCTTTTCAAGAACAGAAACCATCTTTCATGTTCCTAATCTCCCAGTCTGGCACAGTTCTATGCACATAGCAAGTACTTAATAAACGCCGTAATCATTTATCCAGGATATTCCATCTCCAGTCTTTGTAACAACAACAATAACCATAGCTAACATTTATATAACACTTAATATGTTCCAGGCACTGAGCTAAGAGATTTACAAATATTATCCATTTCATTTTATCCTCACAAAAATCCCCAGGAAATAGGTGCTCTTATTATTCCTTTCTCACAGATGAGGCAAACAGAAGTTAAGTGACTTACCCAGGGTCACACAGCTACTAAGTTTCTGAGGTCACATTTGAACTCAGGTCTTATTAACTTTGGACCTGGCACTCTGTGTGCTATGGAACCACATAGCTGCCTTGACATTTAAACGTAGGGCCTTTAATGTGTCCATTGACATTTAAAGGTAGGGCCAAACTTTAGAAGGTCTATATTTGAATATACTGTTTCCCTTCCCCCCACCACCCCATCCCCACTTTTGTGCCTTGGAATCCCTAGCACCCTTCAGGTAACACTTAGGTTCCCAATCACTGAAAGACCTCCAGCAGAGGATAGATGACCACCTGAGGGTCATTTTGAAGAAAATAATCCCACATCATGTTGGGGCCGAGTTAGATGGCCTCTAAATGCTCTTCCAGCTCTAAAATGCTTTGATTTTCTGACATTTCATAATTTTTTTTCACTGTCTTGGTAAAAGATACAAGCATAGGAAAGTAGGAAATTTAAAGGTCTGAAATTCCATCAACATAGAGCACTTCCTTCATAAACTAAAGCCTGAACTAGTTGCCAATGGTGATCCAAGGGAAAAAGTATTGGCTCTCGAGTCAGAGGATACGATTCAAATAATATTTTCCATATTTGCTATGTGACCTTGGGCAAGTCACTTATCTTTTCTTGGCTTCAGTTTCTTCATCTGTAAAATTAATAGGTAGGATTTAATGATCTCTAATGTCTCTCCCAATCCCAAATCAATGGTCCTGTGATCTTAAGATTCTGGGACTCCAGAATTTCTTTAAATTAATTAATGTAATTACAGTTAATAATGTTATTAATTATATTTAATAATAATTAATGGATACCTTTTCATTTAATTAATTACTTAAACATAGAGGATATATTTGAGCTTCCATTCAGGGAAATATTTCTCTCAAATTGTCATTTTCAGTTAAATTTCTAATTAAATTCAAACCAGTTTCCTTCAAAAAGCTGGTTGTCATAAAAGCTTTCCCCAAAATGGACAGACCACCATCATGACCCCAACTGGATAATGATCCACCCCAAGTTGATTTTGAATGCCCTCATGCTATCCAACTAGGCCATGTAAAACCAGTTAGAGATCATTACAGTCATTTACATGGAAGCAATGGAAACCAGCCAGCTGAAGGATTACTGTTTGCAGCATAAATTTAAAATGAGAAATGGTAGATGATTTCTTGGGTCCCCCACCCAGGGGGACTTTTCCTTTTCTAAGTTTATGAAATGTGCTTTCAAAGGAAATCAATTGTACAAAAGCAGAATTAGATCCTGGCTTAAAAGGAGCAGGCTCAGGAAGCCATTTGCTAGCAGACATTTATTATCTCTCCGGAGTTGTCCAGGACAGAGATTGTTACTAGCAACTTGAGAGAGAAATAAAACATCTGTAAGAGTTTGGTAGAGAGAAACCAAGTAATTTTCGGAATGTGTTTTCCATTTTGTACTCCCTTTTTTAATTCTGTTCTAGGTCTGTCATTCATTCAACAAGTAATGATTGAGCACCCATTATGCAATCAACACCATGGGAAAGGAGGCAAATGGGAGCTCATCATAAGAGCCCCCATGTCTGGACCACTTAACAATATAAAAAATGCTTCCCTCAAAATGTCCTTGTGTGGTAGGTATTACGAAGAGTAGCATCCCTGGACTGTTTGTTCCCACTGGAGGAGGATAGGATTGACATTTAAAGGTAGGGCCAAACTTTAGAAGGTCTATTACAGGAAGAGAAGATGAACATATGCCAAAATATTCATGGCAGCACTTTTTTGTGGTAGCAAAGAAGTGGAAACAAAGTATAGCAATTAGTTAATGCAATTGTGTTGTATAAATGTAACAGGATAATTACTACAGCATAAGAAATGATGAATGTGAAATATTCAGAGAATTATGAGAAGATTTATGAACTGATGCAGTTAAGTAATCAGAAACATGAAAACAATATACACAGCACTGTAATTTAAAGGGAAAAAAAGATTTTAAGAAACTAAAAGCTATATAACTATAATATCCAAAATCTAACCCCATAAAAGATGAGAAAATATATTTTCCTCACTTACTCATAAAGGAGGGAGACTGTTGATGTAGAAGCTTTCAGATCCCATTAGACTCAGTTGGTATTAGTTTTACTGAATTGCTTTTATTTTTTTAAAAATAAAGTCAACCTTGTTTGTTTTTATTCTATTAGAAAGGATGGCTTCATTGACAAAGGACGGGGAAGGGAAGAAATGCATTGGGAAATGGAAGTGATATAAAAATTTAAAAGAGCAATTTAAAATAAAAAGAGGATTATGGAACAGGATGGATGGATAGAAGTGATGGGAAATCTTCCATGCAGCCAGAGTCAAGACCAGGTGAAGGAGAAGTATAAGCAGATTGGGGGAGAGGGGTATCCTTAGCAGTATACTATGAGACTGTGAAGAACAAGGAATGAAGGCAGATCACATTAGCAGTCAGAGTTTGGTTACCAGCCTAACAGATGGAGAGTCAAGGGAAAGACCAGAGGCAGGAGTCATGACTCCTGATGAAGACGTCAACAAAATCTGGGAAACTCCTTGTGTAATGTATTGTAGAGGGAATTCCTGCTCAGATAAAGGTGCCTTCTAACAGCACATCCAAGACTGATGTGCTGTTTCTACAGAGTAATTAGCAAAACTCTATCTGCAAGATCCCAGGGAGTCAATGCTAGGCAAGAATCAACAAACAAATCAGTCAGTCTCCAGGCAGTCCTGGAGGCTTCTTACCTGGCCCAGCACTGTTCTAAGTGCTCTATATTTAAACACAGAAACTAGACAATCCCTGCCCTCAACTTACTTTCATACTAATGTGGGGTGAGGGTTGGATGCTGCAGGTATATAGATAAACACATGATCTAAAACCTGAGGGAATCAGAAAATGACTCTTGAAGGAAGTTGTATTAGAGCTGATCTTGGGTATTCAAGAGGTTGAGAAGGAAAGTATCTCACTCAAAGGAATGAGATGGCTGTAGGAGACAATGTCTTGAAAAGGCAAAAGCAATTAGACTAGCTCATCCAGAGAGTAAAACATGAGAGGAAGCAAAGGGGAGAGATATTCTGGAGCCATACTGTGAAGGGCTTTCAATGGCCAACAAAGGAGTATGCAACTTGGAGGCTATAGGAAGCCTCTGAAGGGGCTTAAGCAGGGCAGTGATATGGTTGGACCCATGCTCAAAGGAATATCAACTTGGCAGCCAGACAGAGGACGGATGGGGAAAGTAAGAAAGAGATGGGTCTGAACTAAGGCAAAAAGGTTCTCAAAATTCACTGCAGCCAGTGAGCTGAGCATCCCTGCAGATAATTAAGTCAGGTATGTGATATTAACAACCTTCTCTCTCTATTTTTCTGCATTCACTAAATTGTTCTACCTGTACCATTGTCTGAATGAGAGGTATGTATGTAAGAATGGCGGAAGGCATCCCTTATCCACATTCTCCACATAAAGAGGAGCTGAAGGTTCAGGTTGGGTTTTACCCAAGGTCTCACAATTAGGAGGGGCACCAAAGAAATAAAGATATTATTCCTACCTATTTTTGAAAGCTATACATCTCATTGGGAAGAAAAGTGCTAACTATTTAAATAGTAATTCAAAACAGAATCTGATTAAATTTATGCATTTTCACACTTGATCCTGGAGATGACGGGTAACCATGGGAGTTTACTGAGTAGGATGGGGGGAGATAGATTCAAACCTGTGTCTGTGGAAGATTAACTTGATGGCTGATTGGATGATGAATTGGATGTGGAGAGACTTAAGCCAAAGAGACCAACCAAGAGGCTACTGCAATAACCCAGGCAGGAGGTGTTAGGAACTTTCACCAGGGTGGTGAAGAGAGATGGGGGTACAGGTGAGAGATGTCACAAAAGTAAAACTGACAGGTCTTGGCAACAGACTCAGTCTGGAGGGTGAGAGGCTGGCGCCTAGGTTGTGAGCGTGGATGGTGTCCTAGATATGTCATGGCCCTGCTGGTCCTCTCTAAGACTTAGGGAGAGTTTCTCATAAATTCTTAAATTCTAAGCTCTGCCAGATGCACAGATTGATAGTTGTGCCCCTGCCCTCTTCCCGCTTCCAAGAGACAAGGTAATTTGAGTCAAGGGATTCCTACCCTATTTATGAGTGAAAGCTGCCTCCTCAAACCACTCACTACACATAACTTGTTGGAGGTCACTTTCCTGGACAGAATTCAGTGGGAAAAGGATGGGGATTATGGTACCCAATAATTCTCGTTAAACAGCTTGGCCTCTCTGTCTGTACTTCTCTGTGACTCTGTTTCTCTCTGCATCGCCCCCCCCCTCTCTCTCTTCTTTCTTCTCCCTCTCTTCTCTCTCTTCTCTCTTTTTTTCTCTCTCTCTCCTTCTCTCACTCTCCCTCCCTCCCTCCCCACTCTCTCTCCCTCTCTCTGTGTCTCTCTGTGTCTCTGTGTCTCTGTCTCTGTCTCTTCTCTCTCTTCTCCCTCTTTTCTCTCTCTCATTCCTTTTTCTCTCCCTCCCTCTCCTTCTCTCTCCCTCGCTCTCTCCTCTCTCCCACTCTCTGTGTCTCTCTGTCTCTCTGTCTCTCTCTCTGTCTCTCTGTCTCTCTCTGTCTGTCTCTGTCTCTCTCCCTCCCTCTCCCTCTCTCTCCCTCTTTCTCTCTGTCTCTCTGTGTCTCTCTCCCTCTCTTTGTGTCTCTCTGTCTCTGTCTCTGTCTCTGTGTCTCTGTGTCTCTGTCTCTGTCTCTCTCTCCCCCTCCCTCTCCCTCTCTCTCTCCCTCTCTTTCTCTCTGTGTGTCTCTCTGTGTCTCTGTCTCTGTCTT
>JAQQSW010016624.1:0-11633 GCA_028646575.1 Pseudocheirus occidentalis | reverse complement strand
CCACTCCTTTATCCATCTCCTGGTGGTGCTGCCAAATACAGATACTTCCACATACGAGTATTAAAGGGTCACGGCATTAGGAAGGTTGAGAACCACTGCTTTAAATGGTTTGCCCAGACTTACACAGCTAATTGGTCACTAAAGCAGGATTCAAACTCACATTTTCTGGATGCCATTGCTCTGTCTATTGTATCCCCCAGCTACCTCACTCCATCACCAGCACGATGAGCATGGCTTCTTAAGGAACTTGGTGCTGGTTGAGAGTTATGCATTTGACTAATATCTTTCAGGCTCTTTCCATTTGGATTATCCATTGTATTGTGTTCACATTCCTTGGGAAATAACTGGGGAAGGGGAAGATGGGACAGTGCAGATAAGTGGATAATGTAGGAACCAGGCAAAGTGACAGTTGATTATAGAATTTCAGGGTTGGAATGGACCTTAAAGGTCATCTAAGTCCCTCTTCTCTTTTATACTTAAGAAAACTAAGAGCCAAAGAGAAATGACTTGTTCAAGATCCTACTTGTGGTAGCAGATCAAGGGTCTAGAACCCTGCCTCCTTAGGAACAGCTGGGTTTTTTTTTCAAGCTTCCCTCTGACACACACACTCTTAATAGTATCATGATGCAAATGGTAAAATAAATCTCATTACTTTTTTAACCACTATTTCTTCCACTCATCTGCATGGCCCAGCCACATATATTTTCTTCCACTTATGTCATTCTAGAGAGGATCCTGATGTTTGTGAGACGGGGTAGACCTCAGAGCTGGAGGTCCTTGTAGTTCCGCCATACAAGTGAGCTGTGAAGTCCAAGAGATTAGATCTGCAAAATTCTCTAAAGATATCTCTCCCCACCTCTCTCTTTCCCTCTCTCTCTCTCTCAGTCTCTCTCTGTCCTATTTCTCTCTTTGTGCCTCTGTCTCTCTGTCTCTCTGTCTCTCCTATCTTTCTCCTATTTCTGTCTTTCTCTGTATGTCTCTCTTTGTCTCTGTCTCTCTCTCTCTCTCTCTCTCTCTCTCTCTCTCTCTCACACACACACACACACACACACACACACAGCCTCTTCCTCCCAAGGAAGACTAGTTCCCTCCTTTTTGTATTCTATTCTAAGGGTACATTTTTTTGTTTGATTTTCCTCAAGACCTGGTTTTGAAAATAATTGAGAAATAATGACTTTTTTCAATTCTCTTTGGAAACTATTCCCCAAGCTAAAAAACATGTCAAGCTGGGGAATTTTATCCTGAGGAAGTTCACATTGCCTTACTTTGCTGATTCTACTACACATCCCTAGATGAGGGTTAATCATTTCTCTGCCCTTTTCATGCAGGTGCCTTTAGGTCTTTATAATATTTAAACTTGTGCCACCATCATATCAGCTAGCCAATCTAGATCTATTTAGCTTCTTTTTTTCTTTTCTCATAAACCTATCCCTCTAGTCTTCTGTCATTACTGCTTCTGTGCTCAGGACTTGCTTCAATTTGTCTTCATCTCTCTTATTAGGGATCACCAAGATCCCTAATGTAGCTTAGTGTTCCCTTTGTAGTATCACTAACCACAATGGTCTCTTGGGGGAAGGGTTCGTATCTGGGATTACCTGTAAATTTACCACACGGTGTATATATAGCATGTGGCTCTGCCCTGTGATCATCTGATCAATGGGGTACAGTGGAGAAAGCGCCAGCTCTGGCATCAGAAGACCTGGGTTTGAATCATTTCTCTGATGCTTATGACCCATATAGCCTTTTATACCAGGCATTTTACCTCCCTGAGCCTTAGTTTTTTCCTCTGTAAAATGAAGAAGGTTGGACTAGAATCAGGGATGGGGAATCTGCGACCTTGAGACGAGACGGTCCCTAACTGACTGTTCCAGATCTACATCAATGACTCAATCATTTTCCTGCCTAGCCAGATGAAACATTGATAACCTGCTTCCAAGGCAGTTTCTCTGAGATTTTTCATTAAAATGGAAGGGTAGAAGTATAAAATAGTACCTAGAGTTTGGGGTTTGATATTAGAAAACCTGAGTTCAAATTCAACCTTGGGCAACTATAGCTCTGTAACTGTGGGCAAGTCACTTAACTTTTCAAAGCCTCATTTTCCTCATCTGTAAAACTGGGATTATTTTGTACTATCTACCCCCACCCCAGGATTGTTAAGAACAGCACTTTAAAGAGATAGACTACAGGGAATTATAATTATTCCCGTTTTAAGTCAGAATTGTGAAGCTTTGTGTAATCTCCAAGACAAATCAGCTGAACCTTAATTTTGCTGTTTCCCTTATCAACACTAGACTCTCCATCTGCAGCTTTGCCTGGTCTCAACTCCAAAGAGCCAGAGGGCCCTCCTCATCACCTGAAATTTCATCATTCTGCTGCGAACTCCCCTTGGATGTCACCTCTCCTCTCTCATTGGAGGGCTGGAAGCTTGACCACTTGGCTCCTCACAAAGTTTTTCCTTGTAAAAGGCAGGAATTGTACTTCCTTTTTCTTATTTGTTCCCTACTATGTACCTGGCACATAGCAGGCATTTAATAAATGTTTATTGAATTAACAATGGTAATATTGGAGGGTTTTTTCTAATCAATGGATCAAGAAGCATTTATCAAGCATATGTTCTATGCCCAGTGCTGTGCTAGGCACTGGAGATAGGATAGGAACTAGATCTGTGATTACATTAGTACAAGAAACTCCCAGCTGAGGAAATTCTTTCTATTAATGCAAGTAGTCACTTTCTTTGCAGCTTATAGTCTTAGAGAGCTTTGTAGGACCCACAGGGACTGTGACTCAGTACGACTGTGTAACTAGTCACTAATAGGATTCAAACCACATTACAAGACCAGTTCTGAAACCACAATACACCATGCTTGTTTCTCCAGATGTTTGGTCTAGAAAGATAATGTACCCTCTGCTCAGAAACATTCTATAGAATCATTTGTTGATCTCAGGGTATTTTGGGGTGGACTTTCACTTCAAATAAGCTGCAAAAAAGCCCTGGTTTAGACTTGTCACCAAAACTAGTGAAATCCAAATCTAGGACAGATTATTTCTGACCCTATTCCCCCAGAATGCCAAAGAAGAGAGAGGAAATTGGTCTGAAAGGCATCCTGTTCCTTCCTACCAATCTCCTCCACACCTTAAGAGTTCTTAGGTAGGATCTACATGTAACCCACGCTTCTCTTAATGTTCCCAGTTCTACCATGGAGACTGTAGCATTATCCCCAACTACATGGGTGGGGGCAACCTCCTTCAGTTGGTTTCCTTCAACTTTAAAACTGAGACTGAGCAGTTCAATCTCTTTTCCCACTATGCTTTTTCTGCTGCTCTCTTATCAACTCAGTCCAGAGAGTAAAGATTCCAGTTCACCCAAGAGTGAAGATGCCATGAACTAAACCAGTGAGAAGCAATGTCACTTTATGCTTAGGCTCCAAGAAAAGGCCTGGGAATGTTTCTGTTCTGTTCTGTTTGCTCTCCTCAGTTTCAGATACCCCAGATGATCCTCATGGGATCCAGAAGAATGAGCCTTGGTGACCTTGCAACCAAGATTGGAAGTGGAATGATGCAGCTAGCCAACCCAGCAAGGAAGCCCTGGGAACCCAGTGGGCCTGGGGAGTTTTAGACTTAACAACAGGACTGTGCTCCATGGGAACCCAGCTAAACTATGATCCTAATCCCCTTCATCCTGCCCTCCCCCAACCCCAGGACTAATACATGAGAGGAGATGGGGATTATGGCTCCCACATACTGAAAGAATTAAGTTGGTGTGTTTATGATTATATCTTCTGAAGTAACTATTCCTTTGTACAAGCTCCAGTCTTACATACCGTTCTTAGGATTATTATGTGCCCAGTGATGTTAGAGAATCTTCAGGGAGCAGTGCTACATTGCTGCATAATGTTGCTGAACCAGCTCAGGAGGACGGTCAGACCATAACGGCTAAAAGAAGAAACAGTACAGATGAACAGGGGAAACTCTTTTCTAATCATGCCTAAATAGCCTTTCTTTTCTTTTTTCTTTCTCTTTTTGTGAAACAGTTGAGCTGTTAAGTTCTATGCTAAGGCACGTATACACTTTAGAAAGGTAATTTGAAAGCGAGTTGAGCCATGACAAATAGGGACAGCTGGCCTAATTGAATCATTTGATCTAAGACAGCTCAACTTGGTTATCCTCACTGCGGCCCACATTGATATTAGTGAGTGAATCATTAGCCATGAAATCATGTCGACTTTCTTGACTGCAGCACTCTTGACATGACAGGGAACGCAGCCTGCCTTTCATTACAGCACCAATGAGTTCTTTAGTCTGTCATCAGGAAAAAAAAAAGGGAGGGGGAGAGAGGGTGTCTTGGAAAACTTTTAGGCTCAGCCACAGAAAGTCATTTGCTCCAATGTACAATGACAGAGAAAGATTCCACAATTGGCACTGCCCCCCCCCAGACAGAGAATTCACTCAAACTTCAGCTTGAGGACCTCCATTCTCATCAATATGCCCCTAAAACATGAAGGCAGCCCTCCACACCTCGGGTAGCCTTGTGCCTTCTATTTTTTACTTTTAGTAATCCCTTATATTTAGTAAGAATATACTAGATGAATGAGCACAGTCTTCCTGACCAACCTGTAAGGTATCACAAAAAGGATGATGTGGGATGGAAAGGGTCTTGGATTTATAGTAGGGGGATCTAAACAGGCATCCTGGCTCGATTTATTATTAACTGCGTGAACTTGGGCAAATTACACAACCTCTCTAGGCCTCAGTGATATCATTTATAAAATGAGATAATCTTTAAGTATTTTTAATCTTTAAGTAAGATACCTTCCAATTCTAGACGCAAATCCCCATTTTGCAGAAGAAATTGGTCCACTGACTCTACTAACCTGTTACAAAGGAAGGTCTCTTTTTTAATAAGGAGAGATAAGGAACAGTTTTTGGTTTGTTTGTTTTGCTTTTTGGAGGGGGGAAGGCAGGGCAGTTGGGGTTAAGTGACTTTCCCAAGGTCACACCGCTAGTAAATGTTAAGTATCTGAGGCCACATTTAAACCCAGGTCCTCCTGATTCCAGGGCCAGTATTCTATTCACTATGCCACCTAGCTACCCTGTATAGTGCTGTTGTTGTTGTTTTTTTTTTTTAAACTAATCCAGAAGTTCATAGTTTCGGGAAGAATTGTATGTTGTAAATTTGTGTTTGTTGATGATTATTAATTTAATAATAAAAAATTTTTTTCAAAAAAGAAAGAATTTCAGGTCTACTGAAGTTAAATTTCTTGCCTAAGGCAAATACCTAAAGTTTTTATAGCTGTAAGTACAATGCTCCTTCTGCCTCAGGCCAACAAATTGCTGACTCAGCCAAGTGAGGAGGGGTTGTGGCTAGCTAGCTACAATGAACTTCTGGATTAGTTTTTCTTTTTCTTAAAAAAATACCATACATAGTAGCTAGGTGGCACAGTGAAAAGAGCATCGGCCCTGGAGTCAGGAGGACCTGAGTTCAAATGTGGCCTCAGAGACTTAATATCTTTCCACCATACAGAAAGGTCTTGACTTGAGAAATTACATGAAAAAAATTATCATCTCACACATGTCCAATTATGTCTGACTTCCTGACCCCGGTTGGGATTTTCTTGGCAAAGTTATTAATATGGTTTGACATTTTCTTCTCCAGGTCATTTTACAGATGAGGAAACTCAAGTAAACAGGGTTAAGCGACTTACCTAGGGTCACAGAGCTAGTTAAGTGCCTAAGGCCAGATTTGAACCCAGGTCTCCCTAACTCTAGGCCCAGTGTTCTATACACTGCACCATCTAGCTGCTCCCACCACTGACGTCTGCTCCTCTTTGTAATGTCTCCTCCTTGTCTTGAGACTCTATGCTGACTTCCCACCCCTTCCTACTGCTACAAACTCCTTTCTAACTTCAGGCCTAATTGCCTGGATTTGAGTACTACATGATCTCTATCCTGATGCAATACAATATACTGTTTAATATTTGGAATCAAGACTTGGATTATACCTTTTTCCTAGAAAGAATTCTCGTCCTCAGTATCCTGTTAATTGCCCATAATGACTCATGAGACTGATCCTATCCTCTGACGTTGAGACGATTTCTATACTTTCCACTACTACTTCTATATTAAACATGGCAATAATAAATCCTCTAAAACTTGACTGCTTGGCATTTTTAAAGACTATATGAAACATCCCCATCATGCTCTCTTTTCATTTTGTTTATTGACGGGGAAGAAGATGATGGTTCACTTAGCCCAAATAGGGAAGTCTGGAGGAGGGCTAGGGTTGGGGGAAGGAGAGCAAGGGTTTGGGAGGATAATGAGTTCATTTGGGGACATAATGAGTTTGAGATGGGAAAGGAACATTCACATGGAAAGGTCGGTCAGGCACCTGGTGATATAGAACTAGAGTCAGAGTGAGAGATTAGGGTTGTATAGTCACACACAATTAGAATTAGAAGGGACCTCAGAAATATGCACAGTCTGGCTTGTACCAGAGCCAGAAACCATTTAAAGTGCCATGTAGACTTTGCCCTAATGATAGGCATTCCACCGCATCTCAACACAACCCATTGCACTTTTTAATAACTCTCATTGTTAGGACGCTGATGTTTTTCTTACACCATCCCTACATCTGCCTCTATGCATTTGCCACACACAGTTCTTAGTTCAGCTCTCTGAGGTCAAGGAGAAAAAAATCTAATCCTCCCTCCAACATGACAGACCCATCATTTCCCCAGCTAAATCTCCTCTCCAGGATGAACAGTCAAACAAGGAGCGTCTAGGTGGCACAGGTAGACAGGAGGACCTGAGTTCAAATCTGACCTCAGATACCTACCATAAAAACTAGCTGTGTGACCTTGGGCAAGTCAATTAACCCCAATTGCCCTACCTTCTCCCCTCCAAAAAGCAAAAAGCATAATAATAATAGTTGATAAACAACCAGGCACACAAGTTCTGGGGATGCAAATATGAAAAAGAAAGACAATCACTGCCCTCAATGAGCTTATAATCTAAATGGGAAGCTGAGAAGCTGGGGTCCGGGTTGGCGCTCAATTCTGGCCATGGTGGAGATGCCCCACAACAGTTCAGCCAAGTGAGAAATGAAGGTATCTGAACAAAGTTGTTTTCTTAAATGGAGGTTCGTAGTCCAAGCAGTTATGACATAACATTCTCCTTAGGCCCTTTACCATCCTAGTGGTTCTCCTCTGAGCACTCTACAGTTTATCGGTGTCCTTCCTAAAATGTGATCAGACAAAGGCAGACTAGAGAGGGGGTAGCACCTCCTAGTCCTGTACAGTGTGATTCTCTTCTAGTCTAGCTTTGAATTAATTTTCAGCTCCTGTGTACCTTTGACTCATTCTAAGCTTAAAGACCACTAAAACTCCCAGATAGTTTTCCAGGTAAACTGGTATTTATATATACTTCCTCACCTTGTACTTGTTAAACTGATTTTTCAAATCAAAACACAAATTTTTACTGTTTTTCAGTAACTTGACTTGGAATTTTATTGATTTAGGGCAGAGATATTAAGCACACACAGCCCCCAGGTCACATTAGGCCCACAACACTCCCAAGTGTGGCCCAAACCAGATTAAAAGTAATTTGGAAATATTTAGCAAAATAAATTAATTAATAAAGAAATCTAAAAATATGTATGATTTTTAAAGTCAATCTGAAGTCCTCAAGGGTACTTAATGTATGGTTTAATAGCCACCTTTTCCATTTGAGTTTAACACCATTGATTTAGAAAATGTACAGGAAGAGAACTCCCTTACCAATGCTAACTGGTGTCTACCCTACAACTTCCTCTTAAGAGAATTGCCTGGGGCCCTGAGAAGTTAAATGGCTCATCCAGGATTAGTAGGAGCCAATAGGAGTCAGAAGCAACTCAAACCCAGGTGTCCTTGACTCTGAGCCTAGCTCTCTATTCACTTATGCTGCTTCCACAAAATTTTATATTTAAAACCATCAGATTTTATTGTATAATCTTCAACCCCATATTTTGGTTTGTTGAAATGCTTTTCTGATGCCTCATCCCATCACAGAGAGTTTAGGTTCTCCAAGGCCATGCCAGTGCATCACAAGCTCTGGCAGGGCCTACCATGATGGAAAGCCTACCTGGAAATGGTCAGACCATAGTAACAGCCTGGCTAGGTGTGAACAGACTCACCTCCAGGTTGACTGGACAGTCATGAATGTGTTAGAAAAGGCAACTAGCTGCAACCACTTAATAAGACAAACTTCATCAATGGAGGGGGTGTTCGCACTACTAAAGTCATGAATACCTGAAATATTAAGGTTAATGATAAATTACTTCATAAGGCCCTTACAATAACTGTGAGGGAGTTACTGGTAGAAGACCTGTGGAAGATTAGTAGACAGACCAGTGGCACCTTAGTGCATAGAGCACTTTGCCTGGAGTCAGGAAGACCTGAGGCCAAATATGGCCTCAGACACTTATTAACCATGTAGCTCTGAGCAAGTCATTCAACCTCTCTCTGACTCAGTTTCTCCACAATAAAAGCATTTATCTTATAGGGGCATTGCAAGAATCAAATGAAGTACAAACAGTTCTTGCTTTAAATAAATTTATATTATGCAAACTCAATTTTTACATAAAGAATTCTGAAAGAAATCCATATTTTAAAAAACTATGTTAATTTTGCTTTATCATACTCTGCTCTCTCTTCACTTCTGCCCTTCAGCTCACCACACATAGTCACCAATAGATAAAAACCTTAAAAAAAAAAAAACCTCCAGGTGAAAGCAGAAGAAGAGAGACCTGGTGCCAAATGAAAAGAAAAGAAAAGAAAGACCTTTGCCCCACTGGCCCATGTCTTTTGTCCTTCCATGCTAGGGTACTGTATGCCAGTCCCTGCCCTGGCATGTACTTCACCCTCTCCTGTCTCTATCCATGTCAGGTCCCCATGTGTACTCTTCCTTTCTGCTCAGACCAGGTCCCCATATGGCTGGCCCAGGTCCGTGTTCTTCCTCCTACTCTCTCTTCTCTATCCTCAGCCCCCAGGAATCCTTGAATCATGTGCTGGTCACCTCATTCCATGGGTACACAATCCCTTCCTGCCCCCCTCCCTGGGGAAATTCTCATGATTAAAAATCACTTTACACGGAGGCCCATGGAACAGTTTAGTCCACTTATATAAAGTGAGAACTGTCTATATATGTACAGTCAACACTCAACATTTGTATATAAGTGATTTTATTAGTGACCCCATTTTCATTTTCATGTGGCAACCCAGTACATCCACAGCTTTGCACAGTAGAGAAAAAAAAAAAAAGAGGCCTGATGCACACATGTTTGTGGAGTACCTGTTAACCTACTAGGCATTTCACTGGTCTTGTTCATTCTACACTTGTAAAGAGCTTTCTATGCATTTGTTCCATATTTTCATTGTTTGCCTTTAAAATTAAAATTTTGTGTTGCAATTATGCAACCACATCTTTGTCCAAGTCCTTCAGGCTTTAAGGTGATGTTGAAATCTCACCAGGCTTGGTGTTTTCCAACAGCAGAAACCAAAGTCCCGGCAACCTCTTCTTGTTTTTCAGAAGGTGGCCAAGTAAAGAGGTTTACAGCAGTACAGAACGCTGTACGGCACCCTCACACCACCATCTGACACAGTGAAATGTAAGATTCGTGTTAAAAAATGTTTTAGTTTGAAAATTGTTATTTGCTATACAGTACCAATGGTACTATAGATTTCATGTGTTATGAAAAATGAATACTATCTAAACTCTTTTTTATTTTTGAATTGAGATGTTAAAACAAAAGGTCACAGAATTCTAGGAAATTACTAGTGAGGAAAAATGTTTTGCGTGTTACCAGTTTTGTTTTGCATACTGCATTTTATGGGTTATTTCATGTTATTGTGTTAGGAAGTATATATTATCAGAATTAATGTTTTGTTATAAAGAACGGTATGCAGAAAAGTGTATTTTCGGCAATCTCTACTGAAAGACTACAGGTTTTTCATAGTCGTGGGGATGTAAACTCCTATTTCTCACAGGTTCAATGTATCAACATTCATGTTTTTGACTCTCGCACCATTTTCCAGGGACATTAATTCTGTGAAAGTTGAGGACTGACAGTATATCATGGATATATACAAAGTGTTTTGCAAACACTAAAGATCTATATATTAAGTAGTAGTAGTAGTAGTAGTAATAGTAGTAGTAGTAGTAGTAGTAGTAGTAGTAGTAGTAGTAGTAGTAGTAGTAATAGTAGTCTATGACCTGGATCAGAAGAGCTGAGTACATAATCCTCAAGGTAGTAAGTATAATTTTTATCTTCAACAATTGGAGATGCCTCCCAGAGATACATTTGGTTATATCCATCAAGTCACAAGTTTGCTCTAATGCCCATTTTCCTCTGAGGTGCCTTGCAAAGACTATCCTGGGAAATAAAACAAAAGTGTACTGCTGGTGTTTACCCATCTAGCTCTCCTTTGGCTACCAACACATCACTCCCCTGAGTGGGTTTTTAGAATGTAAGAACTGGACTACTGTCCTGCATGCTTCTATATAATCTTGATTAGTGGAGTCTGCAATATGGCTCATAATGCAGCAAGTTGCACTATGGAATAAATCAGGGAATGAGTCTACCTGCCATTTCAGGGCAGAAGATTTCTGTCTGATAAAATGTATTCTTTAATATAAATCTTTAACATTGGGAGTTTCTTGTGTTAGTGAATGCCAGAATCTTGTCATTCAAAATCAAGCATTAATAGTTTGTCCATATCTATGCTTCAAATATCGTTACTCTCCTAATATTACAGGTGGAAAAACTGAAACTCAGAGAAGTTACATGAAGCTAAGTTAAGGCTAGTAGGTGATACAGTGGATAGGGTGCAAGACCCGGAGTCAGGAAGACTCATCTTCCTGAGTTCAAGACTAGCCTCAGACCCTTACAAGTTTTGTGACTCTGGACAACTCACTTAACCCTGTTTGCCTCAGTTTCCTCATCTGTAAAATGAGCTGGAAAAAGAAACGGCAAACCAGTCCAGTATCTTTGCCAAGAAAACTCCAAATGTGATCTTGTAAAGTCAGACACGATTGAAAACAATCTAACAACAAAGAAATAGTCATCCAGTTGCCAAATATCATAAGCAGGAATCCCACATTCTTTCTACTATACGTTGTTATCTATGTGTATTATTATTTATTCAATTAGATAGTAACCTTCTAGACTGGATTACTTTTTACCTTTATGAACTCAACAAATAAAATGCTTTGCACAGAGTAAGGCTAAATAAATGTTTATTGAATATGTTACTTAACTAGGTGGAAGGAGATTGCATGTGCTATTAAAAAAATCAGAAAGATCCCTAAGATATGGAGAAATCAAAGAAGTTTTGAGAAGGAGGCAGCATGATAGGAACCAGGCATTAAAGGCTACATAGGATTTGGACTGGCCGTTTTCCAACTGACAGTGGGAGGAAAGTTGGACAAAAACATAGAGGCAGATTGCCCCTACTATCAGTCTCTTTCCCCCTTCCCTCTCCCTCTCTCTGTTTCTGTCTCTGTCTCTCTCTGTCTCTCTCTGTCTCCTCTCTCTCTGTCCTGTCTTTCTCTCTCTCTCTCTCTCTCTCTCTCTCTCTCTCTCTCTCTCTCTCTCTCTCTCT
>JAQQSW010016623.1:0-11633 GCA_028646575.1 Pseudocheirus occidentalis | reverse complement strand
TGTATTCCCTTCACCTATCATCATACTGAGAAAAGTTTCATAAGTTACAATTATTGTTTTTCCATGTTGGCATGTAAATAGTTCAACTTCTATAAGTTCCTTATGATTTCTTTTCCATGTTTACCTTCTCATGCTTCTTGTATTTGAGTGTCAAATTTTCTTTTCAGTTCTGGTTTTTTCAGCAACAATTTTTGAAAGCCCTCCACCTCATTGAATGACCATATTTTCCCCTGGAAAATTATACTCATTTTTGCTGAGTAGGTGATTCTTGGTTTTAATCCTAGCTCTCTTGATCTCTGGAATATCATATGCCAAGCCCTTTGATCCCTTAATGTAGAAGCTGCCAGATCCTGGGTTATCCTAATTGTTGTTTCCACAGAATTCAAATGGTTTCTTCTTGGCAGCTTACAATATTTTCTCCTTGATCTAGGGACTCTGGAACCTGGCTATAACATACTTATGAGTTTTCTTTTGGGGATCTTTTTCAAGAGGTGAATGGTGAATTCTTTTGCCCTCTGGTTCTAAAATATCAGGGTAATTTTCCTTGAGAATTTCTCAAAGGATGCTTTCTAGGTTCTTTTTTTCATCATGGCTTTCAGGTAGTCCAATAATTTTTAAAAATGTCTCTCCTGGATCTCTTTTCCAGGTCAGTGGTATTTTCATGGAGATATTTCACATTGCCTTCTATTTCTTCATTTGTTTATATCTGTTTAATAGTACCTTGATTTCTCATAAAGTCATTTGCTTCCATTTGCTCCACTCCAATTCTGAATGAATTATTCTCTTCAGAAAGCTTTTGAGATTATTTTTCCATCTGGCAAATTAGACTTTTTAAGGCATTCTTCTCCTCATTGGCTTTTTGGGACCCTTTTGCCTTTTGAGTTAATCTATTTTTTTAAGGTGTTATTTTCTTCAATCAGGTTGTTGACTCTCTTTTCATGATTTTCTTATATCATTCTCATTTCTCTTCCTGATTTTTCCTCCACTTCTCTTATTTGGTTTTCAAAATTCTTCTTAAGCTGCTCTGTGGCTTGTAACCAGTCTACCTTTTTCTAGGAAGCTTTTAGTGTGGGAGTTCTGACTTTGTTGTCTTCCTCCCATTCCATGCTTTGATCTTTTTTGTCCCCAAAAGTGAATCTAAAATTGGGTTGCTGCTCTTACTTTGCTTCCTTTGCCTGCTCATATTGCCAGTCAATTACTTGACTTTTTATCTCTGTGTAACTCTCCTTTCAGAGGCGAGAGCTCTATCCCAAATAGCTGGGGGTTTTGCAGCTGCTGGAGCTATTAGGAGGCTGCTGCAGCCCCCACTAGATTTGGATTAGTGAAAACGCACCCCAGGACCACCACCCAAGACAATGATCCAGATCCAGGCAGTTCAATGCAAGAGCACTTAACCTCTGAATGATTGCTTGACCCCCCTCCAATCTGCAGGCCGGGAGCTTCTGAAGCAGTCACTTAGAGGTGGTGGCAGGGCTGCCTCTTCTTCTGCTTCCTTGCCCTGGAGGCAGTTTGGCCAGATCCTCTCCCCCAAATTTAGCTGAGTTCCACTGACCTTTCACTTTGTCCTTGTTTCTTATGTCTTGATAGTTCTGGAAACTGCCACAGCTGTCACCGATCCATTCTCCCAAAAGCTCCAGCTGCAGTTTATCCTGGCTGCCCCAGGGGCCAACCCACGGTTTCAGGCCAGACTGGTTTTGGCTACCAGCACACTGCAATGAGCCCTTCCTGTCCTGCCTGCCAAATTGCCTTCAATGGGAAATGTGTTTTTCTGTGATTTTGTGAGTTCTGGAGCCCTAAAATTTGTTTAGAGTAATTTTTATGGGTATTTGGGGTGGCTTTGTGGGAGCTGCGGAGTTTTCCTGCTTCTATGTTGCCATCTTGTCTCCACCTCCACCAAAGTTTCTTTACTTGAAAAGTAGAAGATTGAAATTCAGGGGATTCACATCTTCCCAATCCCATCTCTGAGGTCTTAGGATCATAGCAGCATAGAATTTGAATTGGAAGGGAGAACCTTTGTTTCAGCTAATTTAATCCCCCTCACTTTACAGATGAGGAAGTTGAGGCCTACACAGGTTAAGTAACTTCCTCATTAATAGGTGATAAGAGGAAGAAGTGGATTCTGAGGTCAGACCCTCTTACTCCAAGCACAGCGTTCTTTCTGTACAGAATTATAAACTCATAGAATATTAGAACTGGAAGGATCTGTATAGATCATTCAGCCTAAGGCCCACAATTTGAAAGCAAAAGGAAACTTGAAGCACAGAGAGGGGAAAGGGATTTCTTCAAGGTCATACAATAATAATCAATTATTAGCATAGGTTTGACTAGAACTGAGGTCTTATGGCATATGGAGACAGTACCCTTCAAAATGAACCCCCAAAAATCCATTCGTAAAATAAAGATGCTCTTCTAATAAACAGATCCTATTTTATACCTGAAAACTTATTAATGAAAGATCTGTAGAAGTTTAATAGAATACTGAGGATTTGATACATTCAGGTTGCTCTAGTTAAATTTACATGACCAGAGGAATGTAGAAATTGTTATCAACCTTACCTTATGCAATAAATATGTTACTGAAAATTGTAACTAATTTAGAAAAATGAATCACATATGTATGTTTAATTTATAATACAAGCTTTACTTGGAAATGTACACTAACACTTATCAAGTTTAAATCTCCTTTCCACCCCAACTCCAGTCCCTGAATAGTCATTTTATTCATACACAATCATGTCATTTCATTAGGACAACTTGGAGTTAATGGAACACTTCTGTAAATTCTTTTGGAAATCAAATAATAATAATGTTGTGTAATATGAGTAAATACCACATCATTACCCTATAATTTCTAACTGACTTGTCAGAGAAAAGGTCAAAATTAATTTAAAACTAAAAGAAAGGATTAAATGATAAAATAAAATGTGCAATTCAAAAGAACTGTTTCATACAATTAACTAAAACTCTAACCTGCCCTATTTAAATAAGTTATTGCTGCAAAAAATGGAAAAGAGATTTAGGAAAGTATGTAACTGCCAAGTATAACAATTTCTTCAGAAGTTTAATTGTAATCAATTAATTGCCTTCTATATTTCTGTAGTAGCTGGATGCTTCTCCCATCTGATATGATGAAGCTTCCAGTGAAAACTGTCACCAATTCAAGGTACTAATCAAAATAGAGCTCGCAAGCCCCCAACAATGTGTTTACCTCTTAAGTAAAAGCAAATATATTTAATGTAATAGCAAAGTAAGAAAAATAGCAACAAAATATTTTCTCCATAAACCAAAGGCATACTCTCCCAAAACTTTGCATACTAGCTATTGGAATATCGTACCCATGTAGGGAGTATGCATGGAGAGACATGCATATGGGGACTACATGATCAGGGCAGAGGTGTAAAAAGGCAAATCACTTCTCCCAGGCTCCTGAGCTGGTAATATAATCACCACTTCCACAAGTTTTACTCTTCATTTGTCTCGTAGTATGGAGTCTCCGCCGTGTAAATAGTCTCTGTCACTCATTGCTACATGTTGGCCTCACATGATTTCTGGTCAGTGTTCCTCCCTTGATCCTGTGGTCACTGCTGTTCCCTTCCAGGTATGACTCTACTGAGTGTGAGATTAGCAAGGTACTTTCAAGTTCTAGTTTCTGTCACCAAAGCAATAGAGGATTGAGAAACTTATGCCGGTGCATTGTCAAGAGCAAGGGATCACCAATGCACACCTAGCACATCCTGTTGGTAGACTTGTAATGTCAAGAGAAAGGAAAACACCTCCCACCCCAAGTACATTAGGCAAACATCCTAGACTAAACTTTTGGGAGAAAATAGACAAGAATTGTACATGATGGATAGTCATGGATGGGCTAAAATTTATACTTAGTTCTGATTTTCACATACCTAGTTTTCCTAATATGGGGGCACATCTGATTTAATTAAGCATTGTTTTCATTTGTCCAGTCATGAATTACCTGGAGAAAACATGGAATACTTAGATTGCTCAATCTTTGGGGGTTGGGTCTCTAGAGTTGAAACAACTGTCAGTTGGTAGATAATAAGGGGACTTTTATAGGAGAGAGTAAGGATAACCGAATTATACAGACTCTTCCTGGTTCTCTACTTCGCTCCTTCAAAGTACATGCACATAGTTTATTTCTATATGTAAACACATGTGTGCTCTCTTTTACAGTAGGAATTTGAGTCAAAGTGAAGAAACAACTCGCAAATTCTCAAGTTAATGTTTGATAACTAAGTAAGAAGTCAAAGCAAACAATTCAAGTGCAAAGCAAACTTGGTGGACAATAATCAGGATTAGATATTAAAGAGCCAACAAAATGGTATTCACAGAATCACTGAATTCTGAGTTAAAGGGGAACTCAGAAATTATCAGATACAAATACAACAATATCCTACATTAACAATAACCCTAGCAATAATTCTGTAATATCCCTAACATGTGGTGGCCTGCCTCCTCTTAAAGACCTCCACTGAAAAATCACCTACCCCCAACCCAACACTATAAATTCCACTATTAAACCATTCTAATTGTTGGAAAGTTTTTCCTTACTCAAATTCACCCTCTTTTCAACTCCTACCCTTCTAGTTGTGCCCTGTGGACCTGAATAGGGCAAGTTTCATCCTTTTTCCACTTGACAACCCTTCAAATACTTGAAGATAACATTGAGTTTCTTCTAAAGTTTTGATTCAGGTAAAAATCCAGTTCTTTTAGTTGATCCTCCTATGGCCTCCTATAGTCCAGTCCTAATATAAAACCTTTTAGAAAATCCAGGCTTTCCCTATGCATTTAATTAAACATCACCTGGCTGTGTTTTTTCTAGTCCAATCTTCTTTCTTTGGCCAGTCTGCCGTAAGCAGACAACAATCTACTTTTCTACCTTCCTAAATCAAGTACAAGTGTACCCAAATACAGTGTCCTACTTTCCCAGATTCTGTTGAACTTTTCCTGAATTCCATGGAATAGTCACACATTTCAGTTTCTACTTTACAACTTTCTGCAGAAAATATGCATTTTACATATGGTCTTTGTAATGACATTTTTGTAGTTTATTAAAATCTGGATTCGCTACATTGAATAAACGGACTTTCCAGAGATTTTTGTTGCAGCTTGAAAATGTCATTTTTAAGGAGCTAAAATCTAAAGATTGTCAAAACATTGTCCTAAATTACTAACCTCACTTTCTTCCACTTATTTACAGGCAGAGCATGAAGAGAGTTAAACTCAGCAGTTTGAATTGGAAATGATTATATAAGATTTCACCTGTTTTGGATCCTGCAAATTAAGCTTCCTCATAACTAGAGACATACAGAAGTGGCATGGGCTGCTGCAAGAGATTGGGAGTTGTCCTTCATTTGATGACTTTGAGCAAAGAAGCTAATACTTGTTGAGTCAATTCAAGAAAACATGCATTTACGAAGTGCCTACTATGTACCAGGAACTGTACTAAGCCCTGAGGATATGAAGAGAGGGGGAAAAATTATCCCTGATCTCAAGGGCCTTATCGTCTACTGCTGAAGATCATATATAAGCAACTACATAAAATAAGTTATATTTCAGTATAAATAAGAGAAGATCTAAGGCATGAATTGGAATCATTGACCTCTGAGGAATCTTCCAAATTAGAAAGACTTAACTTAAGGCCAGACCCATATCCATAATCTACAGAATTTCAGATTCATTAGATGACTGGCAATGGAAAAAGAAAAACAACTTAGGAATTGGTTTTCTGTTTCATATAAACATTAACACTTTAACTAAGAATTTGAATTGCTTCATTGCTTCATTCAGCAAATATTTATTAAGCCTCTGTCACATATATGCCAAGCAATAGTTTTTCAGAAGTTTCATCCTAGAGGACCTTGATGAGATAAATTCTTAAAAGTTCATTTTCTTTTTTAAAAAAAATTTACATTTGATAAACACCCAAAAAGAACATTTCTACAGACAGAGTAGAATTGAGAAAAGGATTATTTGTGAAAATGCAAATCTTTTTTTAAGCATATCACTTTTAAAAATATATAATAAATTCAACATGTTATTTTCAAAATTGTCTTGCTTGTCTGTTTCCTTCTGAACTTCCTTCAGTTCTCTTCTGTATATTTTTAAAAATTCTTCCTTTTAAAAAAATCTTCACCCTTTTTTTATTTACTTTTTTTTCTTGGCAATATTACCAGTTTTCTTGTACTACCCAGTTCACCCCAACACAAGAAGAATAATACCATTCTTGGAACAATTAAGCATTGTCAAGCAAAACAAATGCATACATTTGCCAAGTCGTACTCCACTAACAAGCATTTATTAAGAATTTACTATATGCAGAGGACTGTGCTTAAATACTGAGGATACAAAGAAAAGCAAAAAAAAAATGACCCATGCCCTTGAGGGGCTTGTATTTTAATGTGGTAGACAGCATTAAGTAACTATATATGATATACAGAATAGACAAAAGTTAATCCCAGAATGAAGGTACTAATGGCTGGGGGGACCAGGTGAGGCCTCCTACAGGAGATGGGATCTGAGCTGAATCTTGAAGGAAGGTTAGGTGACTGAAATGAGGAGAGTATTCTATAAAAGGAAACCGAGTCAGGAGAAGGAGTGTCCTGTGCAAGGAATAGCAGTTAGGACTATAATGCAAACAGAGGAAAGTTAGAGTATAAAATGACTGACAAAGGTAGGAAAGGATCTAATTGTGAAGAGCTTTAAATGCTAGAGGATTTTATACTTGAAAAAAGGAGCCAGTGGCATTTAATGAGGTGTGGGGGTAGGTCAGATCTGTACTTTAGGAAAAATCACTTTGACAACTGGGTGGTTCATCTCATTCTGCATCTTGAGTCTTTCACCCCACCCCCCGCCAGGAGGTTGGTAGCATGCATCCTCATCAGTCCACCACAGTTGTGTTGGGTATTGTGTTGAAGAGTTCATATGTCACTTAAATTTTCTTTTCAGAATGTTATTGCTACTATACAAATAGTTCCAATTCTTCTCATTTTACTCTGTACCAATTCATACGACTCATTCAAGATTTCTTTGAAATTATCCATTTCATCATTTCGTATGGTACAATAATATTCCATTGCATCTACATGCAGTAATTTCTTTATTATTCTCCAAACAACGGCCCTCACTTTGTTGCCAATTCTTTGTTACAGTAAAAAGTGTTGCTAATTTTTAAAATATATTTCTTTTTCTTAGGTATCTTTGTGGGAAAAGCCTTGTAGATGTATTGTTGGTTTAAAGGATATGCCCTGCTTAGTGACTTTGGGGGCATGATTCCAAATGGCTTTCTAGAATGACTGGATCAATTCTTAGCTCCAACAATAGTACACCAGGGTGCCTGTCTTCTCCCAGATCTTCCAAAACAATTGCTAATTTCTTCTTTTGTCATCTTTGTGAATCGAATTGGTTTCAGTTGGAACCCTGGAGCCATTTTAATTTTCACTTATCTGATTATTAGTTATTTGAAGTATTTTTTCATATGGTAATTTATGGCTTAGATTTTCTTCCTTTAAGAAATAAGGGGGGGATTAATCTTTAAGTATTTGGAGAGTTGTAATATATAGGTGGGATTAGATTTATTTTGCTTGACCCCAGAAGACAAAATTAGTAGCAATGAATAGGAATTGTTGTTTAGTCATTTTCAGGCATGTCAGACTCTTTGTGACCCCATTTGGGGTTTTCTTGGCAGAGATATTACAGTGGTTTGCCATTTCCTTCTTCAGCTCATTTTACAGATGAGGAAATTGAGGCAAATAGGGTTAAATGATTTGACCAGGGTCACCCAACTAGTAAGTATCTAAGGCCAGATAAGGCCTAAGGTCATTTAGGAAAATGAATCTTCCTGACTTCAGACCCAGGTCTCTATCCACTATGCCACCTACCTGCTGTGGTGGGAGTTAAAATGTGCAAAATAGAGGTCAGCATAAAGAAAATTTCCTAACAATTCAAACTAGCCATGAATGGAATAATTTGCCTCATGAAGTAATGAGCCCTTCATCATTTGTTGTATTCAATGGATGTTAAATAATGACACTCTGAAAATGTTGCAGAGAAGATTTCTCTCCAGGTAGAGTTTGGATCAGATGATTGTTGAGGTCCTTTCTTAATCTCAGATTTGGTGGTTCTGTAAGCCATTATCTAAATGAGAGTTGACTTAAATAAATACAATTAGTAAACTTATTAGTAATAACAAGCACCATATTTCCCCCCTGCTATTCAATTCTATTGTCATACTGAAAAAAGAAGTTAAAGAGTCACAGGGAATTTTCTTGCTATGGGGTAATTTTCCATGCCTGCTGCAACTTGTGTATGTGCCAGCTGTATTGTGGGAGTGAGGGAATCCTCAAGCAGTGCTACAAATAAAAAGTCAATGTCAAGGCCTTTCCTGTTATCTGAGTAGGAAAATCTCAGTCCAAAACAGGTTTCTACTTGTGTTTTGATGCCCAACTGATCATGGTTCTCTTCTCCTGACAGATGAGCATGTCCAAAGGTGCTAAATGAGGATGTGATATATTGAAACAGATTATTCCACTTTAAATTATGTCTTTGAAAGCCTGGAGGCCTTGAAAGACTTGATGTCTATCTGAGAGATAATAGAGCAGACTTTTGGCAGGTCCTCACGGAGGGTGGTACCTTTTTTTCCATTACTTTTTTTTTATTGACTTATTTGTTTACTTTTAGTTTACAAGATTCAGTTCCAGAATCTCTTGAATTTCAGATTTTTCTCCCCTTCCTCCCCGCCCCCCACCCCCACCATGGTGGCATACAATCATGTACAGGATCTGCAAACTCCTTCACATTGTACAATAGTCTGGTTGTATAAGCATTGTAGCCAATGGAGTGAACAATGAGAAAAGAGAAACAAAACCAAATATAGAAAAGAACGATAGCATGTATTGCTTCAGTCTCCATTTAGATTCTGGTCTTTCTAGATCTTTCTCTGAATGTAGATATCTCCTTCCATCCTGAGACTTGTAGAGTTGTCTTATAACTGTGCATTGCTGGGTGGTACCTTTTATATGAGCAAATCTTTATATGAACCAGCAATGAATGTTCAATTTGATTTATTCAAAAGAATATTAATTAAACACCTACTATGTGCAAGGGAAAGTGCTACTTGCTAAGAATTCAAAGACAAAAATGAGATAGTTATTGTCCTCTAGGAACCTGCATTCTGTTGGGGGAAGATGGTATGATAGTATAGCAATACCAAGGAAATCAAAATGGGTGAGGTCTAAGCAAAGGCTTTCAAGATTAGGTGTGAGGTGAGTACATATGCAATAGAGGAGGCAGTTCATTTCAGCATTTAAGCTTCTTTTTGTCTTCAGACATTCAGTGCCTAGCACAAACCTTGCCAGGTAGTAGATATATGATAGATGTTCACTGAATTTAATCAAGTGGTAGGATTGAAAACCAGATTGCAAAGGGCTGTGAAGTCAATGTGAAATGAAGGCAATGAGTAGAAATGACTTTATAAGTTCACATCAAAAAAGGGGAGACATAGAAAAAAACAGCTTGAGGAGAAGTCAAGGCCAACTGATATTTTTTAGGGATGAGAAAAATCTGAGTATTTTTCCAGGGAGTAGAAGAGGAACCAGTAGATAGGGAAAGAATGACAAGGAAAAATGATTTTAAAATGGCTCAAGAATGGTATCAGAAGCAATGGAAGAGGATAAAAAGGGTACAAATTGAGACATTAGCAATGTTAAGAGGAATGGTTGCTTCTTCCCTTGAGCCTGAAGTTAAAGAATATAAGATGTGTGAAAGATATGAAATATCTTTGATATTTGACATGTGAAATATGGGAAATGAAAGCACTTACAACTGATGGCTTTGATTTTTTTCAATAAGGTAGGAGTCAGTCATCTTATAAAATAAAGGAGTTGGAATGAGATGATTTTGAAGAGAGAGGACAATTTGGAATAGCCACTAGACTGAATAGCTGGAGAAAATACAGGAAAAGGCAGCAGGGTTGAGTTCATGTCACATGAGAAACACTTGAAGGAACTAGGAGAATAATCCTGGAGAAGAAAAGCCTTGGGAAGGATATGATAACTTCCAATATTTGAAAGGCAGTCACATGGAAAAGGAAATAGAATTGTTGTGTCTTGCCCTAAAGCATAGATTTAAGAACAATTGGGCAGCTAGGTGGAATAGTAGATAGATTGCTGGACCTGGAGTAAGGAAGACTCATCTCTTTGAATTCAACTCTGGCTTTGAATACTTACCAGCCTGTGACCTTGGGCAAGTCACTTAACCTTGTTTGCCTCAGTTTCTCTTCTGTAAAATGACCCATAGAAAAAAATGGCAAACCACTCTGGGATCTTTGCCAAGAAAATCCCAAATGGGGTTGCAAAGAGTCAGATATGACTGTAATAACTGAACAATAAAAGAACAATTAGTGGATGGTGCAAAATGACAAATTTGGCTAGCATATAAGGAACAAATTGGTAACAATTAGTTCCTCAAAAGTGGCTTGAATGGTACAGGGTTACATCTCAGTGGAAGTCTTCATGTCAAAGATAAAAGACTAATTATTGAGGATGTTGAAGAAAGGATCCTTTTGGGGAGTATGAATTGAACAAGAGAGTCTCTGAGGTCCCTTTCAACTCTGAGATTCTGTGAGTATGATATTTAGTCATTAAGGGAAGAATAAGGGGTGGAGGCAAGATGGTGGCGTAGAAGCAGCAAGGATCCACAGCTCCCACCCAGCCACCCAAAATACCCATAAAATATGACCCTAAACAAAATCTAGGACTCTCAAACTCACAAAAATACGGAAAACACATTTCTCGCTGAAGGCAGCTCGGCAGCATAGCAGCAGGGGCTCATTGCAGCAGTCTGGGAGCAGAGGCCAGCCCAGCCTGAAACCGAAACCAAAACCACAGCCAGGCCTCACGGCAGTCTGGGATGAGCCGAGCCAAGCCGAGCTGCAGCCAGTCTACAAGAGAGAAGATCTATCTCATCTCCAGCTACTCCACACCTAGTAATGCCTGAAAAACAAGGATTAGAAAAAGTTAGCTTGGCAGGAGGGGCTTATCATGGAGGCTGGCAGGCCAGAAGCCGAGACCAGCCAAGCCCGAGAACCAAAACCATGGCCAGGCCCCAGGGTGGTGGGGAGGAGCAGAGCTTCCCAAGCCACAGCGTGAGTCTACTTAAGAGAAGATCTATTGCACCTGGAGGAATCTTCACATCTAGCAAGCCAGAATTACAGAAGGTCAGGGAAAGTGAAACTTTTGAAACTTAATTTGGGGGAAGAAAAGCAGTTCGGCCAATCTGCCCCCAGGGAAAGGAAGCAGTGGGGGAAGGGCAGGAACTGCTGTAACTGGCGGCTGCCCCCACTGGGCTGCTTCAGAGCCCCTGACCTGTGGACCCCACAGGGGGGCTGAATCAATTGATCAGGGCCAAGTGCTCTTGTGTTGAGCGGCCTGGATCTGGATTGTGGTCTTGGGTGGTGGTCCTGGGGTACGCTCTCAGCAAGCCAAAACTGGGGGGGGACTGTAACACCCCCTAATACCTCCGGCAGCAGGGAAAACTCCAGCGATTTGGAACAGAGCTTTCCCCCCTGGAAGCAGAGTTCCACAAAGCTGAAAAAAAACCCAACCAATTAATTGACTGGC
>JAQQSW010016622.1:0-11633 GCA_028646575.1 Pseudocheirus occidentalis | reverse complement strand
AAGCTTACAAGAAAAGGGGAAAAATCCATTCTGATTCTGAGATTAAACTGAAGAGGAGAAAGTAATCAAAGGTGGGTGATAAGATTTCTTGTCCTGCTGATTCCTAGCTTGGAATATGCTCTAAGATCAGTCCTCCATAAATGAACATAATTGACTTGAATTTTACCTCCTTGCTATAATACTATCCTATACTCAGGGGTGGGAAACCTGTGGCCTTGAGGTCATACATGGTCTTCTTGGTTCCATGAAGGGAAAGGACTTGCATAGCTTTTCTGTGAAAAGGAAATATTTAGATATGGAATGAGATATATTTTTGTGCTTGGCCAATGAAAAAAATTTGCCTCACTTGGCTATTACAGGGAATTTTCTTTTTCTTTCTTTATTTCTTTCTTCCTTATTTTTCCTTCCTTCTCTCCCTCTTTATCTCTCTTTTCCATCCTCTCCTCTTCCCTTCTTTTCTTTTCCTTTCCTTTTTTTGTATGGGATGAGATGACAAAAGAGAAAGAAAAAAAATTGTTACTAATTGAGAAAAAAATATTAAGATAAAAAGGAAAAATTTTAAGGAGAAAACAAGAAGAAAGTATTTTTTAGAAAAGTCAAATAGCTCTGACCCTAATTGCCCTCAAGTATCATATAGTAGTAAAGAAATCATTCTGGTAAGTGTCTTCATTGAGGTTTCTCAAAAGGATATTTTGTCTGTGCTTATGCAGTCGGTGACCTTCCTCATAAGAAGATGTGGTCCAGGAATACAAAACTCTTTGCCAAATGTGTTTCAGTCCAGTCATATGGCTAAGTCATATGTCAGGGATATGGAAACACTGGTCCCACTGCTCTAGTATATTTAATAAGACTCTCAAGGTATTTAAAAAACTGAATCTTTCAGTCCTGTTTTGATCCACCAGGAGTTATGTAGAGTTTGATTCTAGCCATTCACCAAAAAAGAAAAAAAAATCACAAAGGATCACCGTGTGAGAAATTCTGGTTTCATTTGATCAACATCCAAAGAGATGACATTTCCAAAGGTGCTTATTTCATTTGTTTTTGTAGGATGGATGAAAATATATATCCCTATGCATGCTGTTATATTTAAAAATCCAAATTCCTCTTTAAGTTCTCTAAGCTTATCATCAGAGATGACAACAGGTGCCCTTTCCTGCTATGCCTATAGAAAGGAAAACTTAAAGCCACTCTATGGGAATTTCTCTTGCCTTGAACAACTATTGACAATTTGTTTTTCAAAACAACTCTAGTTTACACAAAGTGAATTTACAGAATTGAGATTTAAAGTCCCTGGGTGATAGGACTCCCTCTTACACCCCAAGAAGTATGGTTATTAGGTATTAACAAAGATGCTATCTTTCTTTTCCATTTATTGAACTCTCTTAGGCAAGAAGGTTTGAAGGCACTCCTGCATTTCAGTTTTCAAAATTCCTCTATCATCAGGTCATAGTGGACACTACTGGTAGCTGACTAGGGACAGGGCACATCTGTGCTACGAAAGATAAGTTGGAATAAGAGGAAACAGAGAGCTTGTGTCTCTGACTAGGCCTACTCTTGTCTCCACTTTTCTACTAGTGATGAAGCAGTCATAAAGAGGAACTAGGGATCTTTATAATCAATGATCCAGTAGAGCCAGAAAGACATTGGATGGCAGTCTTTGAAGTCCTATTCATTGGCAGAGTTATGGGCAAAGAACAGCAGGCCAGGGAGGAATGAGGGAGGCCATTAATTAAACAGCACTGGAGACATTTGTTAGTTCCAAGGAGGAATACCTGAGGGGGAGATGTCGTGTAAGTCCCTACACTATTTCCCCTAAGCTTTTATTTTTAGTGTATGACTATAGAGTGATTAAGGGCTGCCTAGGTCTGACAGAAGCCATGAGCATACAATATAAGTAGTAGTTGGTTTCTTATATTTATTTGTTATTACATAATATATTGTTATATGTATACATTATTATATTTATATATTTTTTATTTTATTTACTTCTTTGAGTATAAGTAAAGTGTGAGTATGAGCAGGTAGGTGGTTCAGTGGATAGAATGCTGGGCCTTGACAACTCATCTTCCTGAATTCAAATCTGTCCTCAGACACTGTTGTATAATACTAGGCAAGCCACTTGACTCTGCCTTAGTTTCCTCATCTATAAAAGGAGAAGGAAATGGCAAATCACTTCCATATCTTTGCCAAGAAAACCCCAAATGGGGTGCCCAAGAGCCGGATACCACTTAAAGGACTGAACAATAAAAGTAAGCCATGAATTCTTCATTACCTTATGCTAATTGATTGAAGAAAATCACAGCATTGAACAAAAAGAAAAAGGTGGATGTTGTGACAGGGAATACTGAGATAAGAGTCTAATTGAATAAAACCACACATATCACACCCTAGACTAATTAGAGGAATACCACCACCCCAAAAGGATAGGAGTAGCCAGGTAGTCTGTGATTTGAGAAATCACTGGTTGACATTTCCCAGGTTATTCTCTCCTGTTAGGTGAAATGCATAATTGCTAGGAAGATTACCAGTGTCTATGCCTAATTGTTGAACAGGTTCAGCAAAGTAGCCAGCTACGTCCCATGGTGGTTAAACATAAATATACAAATATATACATAAATAGGGTAGCTAAAATATCTTTTTTTAAAAAATAGATTTCATCAACCTAAAATAGAATAAACCTATTCTTAAAAATAGAATAGAAAGTCTTCATCAATCTATTCTAAAAACATAGAATAGACTTTATTAACCTAAACATCCTGGGACCTGGAAGAAGAAGTCATTTTGTTTTAGCATTTATAAGGCAATTTCCTTAAAAATAGACGTAAGAGGTGTTATCATGGCATTTAGAACTTACAGGAATCTTATTGTTCATCTACTGTACCCCTCTTGCCCAAGGTGACATAGTAATAAGTGAAAGATCTGAGATCCAAACTCATGTTCTTTGATTTCTGATTCTGTAGTCTTTCCATTACATCAGGCTCTCAAGTAGTACACATTATACTGTTCCCATTTTACACATGAGGAAAGTTGAAGCTGAGAGAGGTTAATTGACTTACCCAGGAGCACAGAGCTAGTGTCAGATTGAAGACAAACTCACTTTTTTTCTCAGTTTGGAAACTTTAATGAGATTTTTCTCATTCCACAGCAACATAGAAGAAAGTGAACTTAGAAATGATTTAGTCCAAATACTTCCTTTTACAGGTAATGAAACTGGATCTCAAAGAAGTAAAATGACTTGATCATAGCCACACAGGTAATAAATGGCAAAGCCAAGATTAAAACCTCATTTCTCCAAGTCTGGGTCCAGTGCTCTTTCCACTCTACGCTACTTCAAGACCAGTGTTCTTTCCACTACAGCACTCTCTCTTTCTCTAAAGGAAAAAAAAACACCATCCTGACTTAGTGTTGTGAAAACCTGAAAACTTTCTCTACCAATAAACTGAAACATTCCATTTGGAGCAATTGTATAATAAAGAAAGAATGGTGTGCAGGCCTTCTCTGACGTATATTTTCCTCTCTCTCTGTCTCTGTCTCTGTCTCTGTCTCTGTCTCTGTCTCTGTCTCTGTCTCTCTCTCTCTCTCTCTCTCTCTCATTTCTCTTTTACTGTCTTATAAGGCCTGTACATATATGTGCTGGGGCTCAAATTCATTTTTCCTTGAGTTTCCACCAGAAGAGAGTCTTTAAGGTAAATTGCAATTTAAGGTGAGTTGTGCAGATGGAGAAGAAAAGCTCAAAGTTAAATGGAGGAGCAGGTGGTGAGGAATTGATGGCCAAAGGAGGGAGCCAAGGAAACTGATGAAAGTGAGTCTGGGTGCTGAAATTCAGGATTTGGGCTGTCAGGTGCTGGCAGCCAGGGTGCTTGATTCTCATCACTCTCCACTCTGGCAGGGCTCCCACTGACTTCAGAAACTGCCTCATCCACTGAAGGGAGGCCTGGAACTGAGAGAGGACCATCACTACAGACAGGTCTTTGGGGAGGACATGTGTTGTTATTTAATCCATCAGGCCTTTCTGCAATCCTTCCCATACTTAGGGAGTATTTTAGAATTGTGGCAGGTGATAGCACCAAACATCACTGTGTCCAACTGTCACAACCTCAGTGCCATGGGTTATATTTTTTCATTTTCATTAGTATCCCTACTTCCCTAAAGTCTTATTTCTTTGGAGACTGGCTTAATTTCCACAACTGAGGCTAACATGCAACAGGTGGGGTGGAAGAAATCAAAAGTCCCAGAGTAAGTAAAACTCATTTGTATTTGACCAGTAAGAGCTAAATTTTCTAGCTATGATTTTCTTTCCCTCCCACCAGATACTCTTTGCCTGTACACAGCACCTTTCATTACAAAGGATGCCAGAGCACTTCATAAACTTAGCTAGTGGACTTATAAACTTTATGACTAGGAATCATTTCCCCACCCCTGAAAGGTAACCTGTTTCTAGTGTGAAAAGTAGCAATTGTTTACACATGGTTAACACAGAAGGCAATAAGGAGATCACAAATGGTGTTTAGAACCCTGAAAGTCATTGGAATGGGTCCTAGTAGGATTTCTTTTCTATTATCACATGCTGCTGTACACTAGGTTTAGTTGTTTAGACTCGAGCTAAGGTTGGCCAGTGAGAGGACTGTAATATTGGGCCACAGTGACTGAGATTTCTTACTCCGCACTTGCATTGTATCAACACTCAACAGATTGCTTTAATGCTGTGAAACACCTGGCCATTTTGAGAATACTGACTGCTAACCAGTGGCTAAGTGATCAGTAGCCATTTATTTGATTTAATTAATTTCATAACCTTTCTGCCTTAAATTAGGATGAGGAATTAACCTCTGATTTAACAGTTGTAGGGAACTCCACAGTAGGAAAACTCCTCCCGCCTATTGAAGTTGTTATCACCTCTACAATCTATAATCTTAAAAATATACTTCGGACCATGGAATGGTTAACCTATCAGAATCATAGAATTACAGGATGCTAGGGATGGAAGGGATGTCAGAGGTCATCCAATCAACCCCATACATGAATAAGGATTCCCCCCATAGCATAGCTCAGGATTAGTCATCTAGCCTTCATTTGAAACATGTTAGTCTAGGGGAGAACACACTACTTCTCCCATACAATCCAGATGAAGAATTCAATTATAATAGTATTAATAATTTGTACAAGTATTATTATTAATATCACTATTATTATTATCATTGATTCTTATAACTTACTGAACAGCAGTTTGAAGAGAAAGTTTCAAGGAGAAAAAGTTTATATCATGTTAACCAGTAACTCTTAAGCTAGAGGTTCCAGGTCTTTTCCTTAGAAAGTCACCAGTAACTAGGATGGTCCTTTGAAAAAAACAAATCACAGCCCAGTTTACTCTGAAAACAAGTGGCCTGTCTTTAGTACTTCAGCCATTTTTCAACTTGGCTGACCCTGTCACTGAGATATGAACAAATGAGATGCAGTGGAAGAGAGAAGACTATGCAGCTGAAGCAATGGGCAAATAAAAACTGTTATGTTATGTGCTGTCAGGCTCCAGTGTGAATAGGACTGCACCTGGAGGAAGGAAAAAAGGGTGCATTCATACATCGTTCCTCATGTGGGGGAAGCCAGATAGGGCAATGTGGCAGGAGTCTGTGTCAAGAGTGTGATTCAGGAGCCCTTTCTTACTGTAGATTAATCATACAAAAGGGCATGAGGAAAGAATGCCCTGTTCTCTCTCCTCCTCAATCTCTCCTCTCTGCTTCAATCCCAAATGACTATTTTTGTATGTAGTGATATTAGCAGAGCAGAGCTGCTGAAAGGTCGGGGACATCTGGGAGATGAATCACTGCATCCAGAGCTGGAGCAATTAGCTCCATTTTGTCCAGCAAAAGGCCTTGAGAGGTGTCTAATTGAGTGGGATACAACAGTGCCAGGAAACAATGTGGATTTGAAAATAATCCCACAATTAATTTCTGTATTGACCTAGTGGGACATAATTTTTTAATGTGTATGTACCATGGTGCGTTCCTTTCCCTTCCTTGATCCTGGATATGAACTGAATGGCATTCCACTGGAGACCTACTTAGTTGAGTGCATGAAAAAGTAATGGATGTAGTTAAACACAAGCCTCTTTGCAGCCCATTATTAAATCTGTGACCATTTAAACATGAAAAGAGAATTTTTTGGCGTGGTTAAGGCCACACATTTCTTGGGAACATCAAGTTCAGAATTAGACATTGGCAGAGTAATGATTTTGAACTGACAGACTTTTATTTTAAAAACACAGACATACGTTTCTTAGGACAATTTTAGAAAAAGTAGGGAAAAGTGTTAAAAATGTATTTTTATTTTAAAAAGTGGAAACAGATTATATCAGAGGTAGGTATGCAAACTCATTTTTCCAAGAAAACAAAAAAGATCACTTCTTTATAGATGCTAAAAATATATGAACTACATACGTTCCATGAGAGTTGTGTTCTTTCCTTCCTCATATAGCCTTAGCAGTATTTTTGGCTAACTTTAGTCTTTTGAGTATGTGTATATATATATATATATATATATATATATATATATATATATATATACACACATGCACTATTATATATAATATATAATGGTATATATTTAATATATAATAGTATATATATAATATACAAGAGTATATATAAATATATAATAGTATATATAATATATAGTATATATATATACTATTTCTCTATTACCTTCATCATATCTGTCTCTAGCTCCCCATTTCTCTTTATCATCTCACACTGTTTCTGTTCATCTCTATAATTTCTACCTCTATCTCTCTATCTCTATCATCTCTTTCTCTAGCTCTATTTCCATGTCTATCATCTCTATCTCCATCATTTTTATATCTGTTGATTTATGCAAATAATGTCATATAGATATGTACATATGTAATATACACACGGAGATATATAAATATGCATTATGTACACATATGTGATATGAAAGGCATTTCATATAATATATGAACATATGTTTATGTAATTATATAGCTGAATTTAAAAATGTGTGCATGTATACATGTGTATATATACAAACGTGTTGTGTGTATGGACATTCTTACATATATACATATGTATATGCACATGTATGTTAAAAAATTTGTCATCACTATGTGGAAATTTCTTTTACCAATACTCAATGGCAGTTCTTATGATACTTATAGTCTGAGAATTGTGTGGAACACTGACATGTTAAGTGATAAATGAGTTGTACGGGGTCCCAAATCATTGTTATATGTGTTACTTAAATCCAGATTCTCCCTTGTGATTTCACTTGATATTAATAATCAAAATATCAGTAATCCAAGTTACTTTTGTGGGCCACATCTCTGAAGAATTCTCAAATGATCTTATGTTACACAAGGGTAGAATCTTGTTGGAGGAGAGCAATTATGACTCTCCTTTAAAACCCAAATTCAATTTTAAAAATAATCTAGACAGTGAATTTTTGTTTCTCCTATACCTTTCAGTTAATTTCAGAAATATGAAAAAAGTGGACAATTGAGTCAATAGTACATACTGATGTCCACTAGTTTACCACTTTTCTTCTGGATGTGCTTGATTTTGTCAAGTTGTTATATGTTTTTATACTTTATTATAATTTCTTTTTGTCATATAGGAACAGGCAGTATTTAAGTTGCAATGTGGCAATTCCATACTTATTGAGTGTGAATATTCTTTTAGAACTCCTTTAATAGTTTTATTTTCATCATCATCATCATTAATGTTTATATATCCCTTTAAGGTTAGTAAAGAGTTTTTGATCATCACAACAACCCTGGAAAGTTGGAGTTATTATTATCCTCATTAAACTGTTGAGGATACTGAGGCCAAAACTCATTTAGTATCTTGCTCAGGATCCAACAGTTCCTGAGAGTCTGATGCAGGATTCAAACTCAGGTTTTCCTGATTTCATCCTTGCACTCTTTCCTCTACGTCAAGTTGCCTTACTCTGTTGCCCTCATTCAAATTTCATCTATAAAATGCTCTTGGGATGATCTGACTTATGCCTCACATCAAACTCTCTTCAGATTCAATTAATTCTTTCACAGTTATTTAATGTTTCATAAGGAAATGTTGTCAATATTCTTCTATCATAATCCTCTAAAACATTGTGTAATAGAGTTTTCTTTGTATATTCATGTTTCTTTTGGCCATTTCTCTCTGGATTCCTCTCAGCTCCTCATTCCAACAACTGCTCTACTTTGGTTTAGCATCTACAGGAAATGATTGTGTCACTGTCTTTTCCTTTCTCCATTTCACAATTTTTTATGTCCAGTTTGTTAGAATAAATCATACAGGACCTGTCATAATTACATTCAATGCCTTATCATCTTTATTCTTAATTGGTTTGACTTCTACCTTTGTACTAATGAGTCATTGCTCTGAATGTGCTCAGACAGCTGATTCGGAAATGACTCCAATATTATTAACCAGTCATTTCATGTCTGCTAAAATATAGTAAATGTCATTTTTATGATGTCATTTAGGGTTAGTTGGGTCAAGTACTTTCCAACTCTTTTTTGAATAAAGTGTCCATGTTCCACATGCCCTACTCTGATGCCTCATTGTGGTATGGAGATGACCCTGGGTTCTCAAAGGCTTTGACAGCAGAATTCAAATCCTGGCAGATTCTAACATGATGGAAAGTATTAAAGTGCAGGCTCACAAAAAGACTTTCTGTTTTCTGAGGAGCAGCTTAGCTAAACACAGAGACACTTATTACAAGTAGGCTGGCCCCTTAGCTACAAATCATTTTGGCCATTGCAAACCATGAAACAAATAAAAGTATAAAATGACCCTCGGTCCTACATGGAATCCTTTCCCTAAAGAGTTAGTTTTCAAATTATGTAGAAAGAGATAGAAGGTGCTAATAACTACACAGTTTTTAAGGCTATCTATACATATTAGCTTAGCTATTGCTACTTGTAAATGTTACTCTTGTCCAAGAACCAATGAGTGGGCATACTGCTGGTCAAACCGAGTGGTATAAATCTTGACATTCTCACTATCAATAAAATCAGAAGATAGAGCATGTCAATCAGCAGCATGGTTCAGAAGCTCTCCTTGAAGAGGAAAATAAAGGAAATTTGTAATTAGCTTTATTGTATATTCAAAGACCACAAGAAAGATCATTTTAGGGGCCAGTTGGTTACCTTGTACTACAGTGCTAGTAATAAACATTTGAACAAAGGCCACTAAGAACATAAAGACCACTTATGTGCCAGCATCTAGAATAGAATGTGGAGATGTAAGGAATTCATCTAAAAACTTGCTGGGGCCTCCAAATCAAATCAATATATTGTTTACTACTTCGTAACTTCAGTGTAAAAGGAAATAAAGTAATTGAGTCAAGTAAAAATGATTTAACTGAGATATTGGTGCTAAAAACTCTGAATTGAATGAAATAACAGATACTGCCACAAATCATAACCATTTCCTATGGAAATGTAACCAGTGGAAATCATCTGCTACAAAGAGCCTGGAGAATGATCAAACCATCAAATGCTTGGTCTCTTTGCCAAATAGAAATGTATGGTAGGCAAGGGCAACATTGATGCAAAATAAACTCATTGGTCATAATGATAAAGAAGATGGTAGAAAATTAGGAACACTGTTGCTTCTTAAAATGTTTTTTTAAGTAATGGATGGACAAATATGTTTGCTTCTATAGTCCACATGTCATAAACCAGTGAGCTGGATTCAGAATTAAATCCAGAAAACAGATTGGGTTGCCTTCAATAACATACAGTTTTTAATTACTCTAACTTTCTTATAAAACAGAAGTCCATATTTTTAGCATAAAATTTTTCCAGTGATACTCTGTGACTATGATCCTCACAATATCATAATCTGTGATGACTTTAGAGGATCTTAAGATCATAGATTTAGAGTTGAAATGAATCTTAGCAGCCCTTGAGTCCAATACTCTCATTTTACAGACGAGAAACTTAGGCCAAGAGAAGTCAAGTGATTTGTCCACAGTCATAAAACTAGCACATGTTTAAGGCAACATTTGATTGAGCTGTTCCCAACTTCAAATCCAGTCCTTCTCCAACCACTGTACATGCTACTTCTCAGTTAAGGTTGCAAGTCACCTGAGAAGCTCACATAAGGCCTATGTAGGCTCATCATAACACCAAAATCAATTACTTGACAGAAGTAGTATCAAAGTTCATTATTAGAGAAATATATATCCAGAAAAAGAGGTAAGCTTATCATGTAGCTAGAAGAAAGAAAAGTGGTAGAAAGTTTGTTTCCTTGGAACCCACCACAATCTCGAGATCTAGAGGAGGACCTCAGCACATTTATCGGGCCCTCATGGGAGTTTGATAGGATATAAACAAATATATAAAATGATATAAACAAAAATCACACAGTCCAAAAGCCAGCCTTTCCCTCCCTCAAAAGCAAACAAGCCTGTCACAAACCCACAAAATTTGTTTATGCATACATATGCTAATCTAACCACTTTTGGTGTGTGCAAACTCTTCTATAGATAGGAAGTACTACATGGGTAACCAGATAGCATCTTCTGCTTACTGAGCAACTGTCATTACAAGAAACAGTCTGTGATGGTGACATATACCCTTCATCTCTCAGTAAAGTCCAGTTTCCATTCCTAGGCTATTTAACTAAATAGGTACTTTGGTGAATCATTTGACCTTTCTTTTTCTTTCCTTTTTTCCTCTGTAAAATAGGGATACAACAACTTATGAAAAGTAAATAGATTGCATTTCCCATAAAAATCTATAATATATAATTAATCAGGGGGAAAATGCCAATTAAGTGTCTTACTCTACCCCTGCCCTAACTATGTTTAGTACTCTTCAACACTTCTCATTTAATTTCATTTCCTTGCTTCCTAGGTTTCTTGTTCCATTGGAGCCATGTTGGCTTGAGACAAAGCTGAGATTGAAATGGTCTGTAAGAAGGCAGAAAAGTAGATGGGTAATTGGCTAAACTTTCATACAATGAATTTCTAAAGGTCTGTGTCACTTTCCATTCTCCTTTCAAATCAGCTGCACAGTCAGCTCAGTCAGACAATTGGTTGACCCAATTGTTATTGCTGGTTTAATCAGTTGAATTTATTGTTTTAATTGACTCTTCACCTAATGACTGATTTAACTGTTTTATGTAGACATTACATTTTACTCTAAGGAAAAATAGAATTTACCATGGTAGGCATCCAAAAGCTGTAGAAAAGAAAACTGTCCTTTTTCATATGGGCCAAGAATAATGCCATTATTGTGTACACAATTATTATCTCCATTGCTTTACAAAAAAGTTTTTCTTCATATATGATAATGTTAGCCCTCTCAAGGATCAGAAAAACTCTAACTCAATTTTTTTTTTGTCCTCGAAGAACTAGCATAAGGGACATAGGAACATATAGCACTAGATTTGGCAAAAGTAAGACCAGAGTTCAAACTTTACCTCAAATACTTAATAACTTTGTGACCCTTGGCAAGTCACTTATACTCTTTGAGCTAAGTTTCCCCATCTGTAAAACAGAGATTATTATAGCTCTTACTTTACCAGGTTACTGTGAGGACTGTATGATATCTTGCATACAAAGGGCTTTATAAACCTTTATGTGCTATATAAATGTCAGCTATTATTATT
>JAQQSW010016621.1:0-11634 GCA_028646575.1 Pseudocheirus occidentalis | reverse complement strand
GGGGGGGTGTTGCAAGTTCTTCCATCTTTGGCTTGCTGAAAGTGCATCCCAGTACCACCACCCAAGACAATGATCGAGATCCTGGCCACTCAACACAAGAGCACTTGGCTCTGATCAATTTATTCAGCCCCTCTGAGGAGTCTGCAGGCCAGGGGCTCTGAAGTAGCCCGGTGGGGGTAGTTCCCTTCCCCCACTGCTTCCTTGCTCCCTGGGGTAGATTGGCTGAACTGCTTTTCCTCCCCCAAATTGAGTTTCAAAGTTTCAAAGTTTCACTTTCTCTAATGGTCTTTGATCCTGGTTTGCTGCATTTTGAGATCCCCTCAGGCAGGTGCTTTAGATCTTCTCTGAAGTAGACTCACAATGCGGCTTGGGAGGCTCGGCTCCTCCTGGCCACCCTGGGGCCTGGCCTGGCTGTGTTGCAGTTTTCTGGCTGGGCTGTTCTTGTCTTCTGACCTGCTGTATGAGCCCCTCCTGCCAAGCTGCCCCTTTCCAATAGATGTGGAGGTGCTGGGGACTGTAGATCTTCTATCCTGCAGACTGGCTGCTGTGTTGTTTGGCTTGGCTCAGCTCAGCTCCTTCCTACCGCGCCAGCCCACCACACTCTCAGGCTGGCCCAGCTTCCGCTCCCGGCCCACCATGCTGAGCCCCTGCTGCCGAGCTGCCTTCAGCAAGAGATGTGTTTTCTGTATTTTTGTGAGTCTGAGAGTCCTAGGCTTTATCTGGGGTAATATTTTATTGGTGTTTAGGGTGGTTGTGTGGGAGCTGTGAAGCCTTGCTGCTTCTATGCTACCATCTTCTGCAAATACACTCTTAAGATTTCTCTAAGACCTTTGGAATTGATTGTGAGACAGGGGAGACACTGGCATAGGATTGCCTAGCCTGGCATACCCTCATCAAAGAAGGTGCTGTGTCTATGAGCAGAACAGGATTTCAGCAGCTTAAAAGAAATGTGAGATCAACAAATGTATCCATTTCCACCCCAAATGTTCATATGAGTTATTTATTTCCCACTTGGGATAGAGCCTTCCAAGCTTGTTTTGATCTGAACAACTACAGTCAGACACACTGTACCTTGACCCTGACATAGTGATGCCATTTTGGTCCTCTTCGGGCATGAAGGACAACCACCAACAAACTTTTTCAGCTATACCCTAATATCTGCTTATCATTATATCTCAAAGTGTATAACTTCACCAAATGTCCTCTAACAGCATTTTATATTTAAAGCTGACCTTTTCCTCAGCAGTCAATCAATAATTATTAAGCACCTCCTCCAGGCCAGACACTGTATTAAGCTTTGAAGATTTAAAAAAAAAAACAGGAAAAATGTATTCCCAGCCCTAAAGGAGTTCAGTGGCTAGCTTTCTTATCCAGATTTTTACTGTGTTTTCCTTCTAAGCACTTACTGCTTCTGTGTTCACTATTCTTATTCCTTCCTTCCTTCATTAGTCATCTCCCCCTCCCCCAAGCCTAGGTCTGTTTCTTGCTATTTCCAGGGTAAACCATTTCTTTGATGTAACATTACAGTTCCTACCACCTCTTTTGTTTCAGTGACAATCTCTACATAATTACACTTGTAGTTCTGTGAGTGGCATCTCTGAAAATGGGGGTGTGGTGATAATTATTGCATGGAAGTGACACATTTTTTATGTCCATTATTGTATTCTTGTATAGTTTCAAATCACTTCTTACAACAATATTTTATTTGCTTAATATCTCCATGGCTGCAAAATAATTTAAAAAACCCATCTGTTTTTATTTTACCATTTTTTCTTTAGTAATTACAGCAGTTCAGATAAAGCATTCCCATTTTTTAGTAAGAAATTAGAATATAACAACTGCTCTAATTTTTCCTTCCTAATTAGTCATTTTGCATCTAAATTTCCTGAAGTATGATAGTAAATGTGAGCAACTTTTTTCTTTGAAGCCAACTAAAATAAGAAAAATACAATTTTTAAAGAAATATAAAGATTTATACCTAAAAATCCTAGATTTGCAATTTATTACCTAATGAAATAAATACAATTAATAAAGTATAGCATCAGTCAGTCTGGGCCTGGGTATTTATATAGCTGTAAAGATATTGACTCTTGTTTTAGCGGACTTCTTTATATTTTCTGACACATTTTGTATCATTTTAATATATTGTGATATTCATTAGTAAAATAGAAAAATTATATAAAGATAAGGAAGAGTAATAGAGGAATCAGATAGTCATGTAATGTGATACTAAAGGTTAGCTATCCAGGGAGAGTTTCAGAAAACAAAAACAGAAAATTTGGAGACCAGTCCTGGGAAAGTGCAATCAAATAAGTAAAGGCAGTAAAGGAAACAATGAATCCAACACTTGCTAGGCGATTTTTTAAAATTTATAACACATGCAGCAGGCTGGACCTGATTAAACATCCATTGATAAATCCTGTTCCAGATAATGGTTTGTGTAGCTGCCTAGTAAAGTAGATCAAACCAAGAACTAGAAAACAAAACAAAATCAGCATAGTGGGAACTCATAGCCAATGCTGCCAAACATTTAGGCCAGAATACACTTTCAAGCAAAATAAAACACCTAATATTTATCATGCCAACTTATTTATATGTGCATAAACATAGCTGGAACAATAAACTGTTAAATCTTTCTAAAATATTTTCCCAAAGAGTAATAATCATTGAAAGTTATAGAGAACTGAATGATGTCATTTGAACTTCCATGCATCCCAATAAGTTACCTAGTTCAGCAATAACTATCACTATTTTACAATGAGGAAAATGAGTCTCAGGTTAAATAGCTTGTCCTTGGCCACAGTTAGTCAGTGTCAGAGTTACAGTCTTGAATCCAGGTCTTCCTGACTCCAAATCCAGCCTTCTAATTTGTCACAAAACTTGATGACATGTTATAACAGAAAGTGCTTTAGAGTCATTCAGGAAGACCTCAGGTCCCCTTCTTGATACTAAGTGAAAAAGAGCCAATCAATCTTTAAGTCTGTCTTGACTATCTTAATTTGCATTTAGAGATCATAATAGCACCTACCTCATAGGGTTGTTTTAAGGATCAAATGATACAATATCTGCAAAGTGCTTTTTGAAACTTAAAACTCTGTACAGCTTGTTCCACAAGTCTTGCTGGAACTTTAAGCTGTTAATACTCTGAAAAACAATCTGCATAAATGTCAGGCATTATTATTGTAATGATAATGCTTTTGAGGGGATTCTACAGCTTATTTGCCTCAGTTGTACTATGTCAAATGAATACTTTGATTGCATTACTTCAAAGGTAATAATTATTATTACATTTGAACTGGGTTTATGACTGAAAAGGGGAACAATAAAATTCAATTCAGTAAGCATTTATGAAATGTCAATATATGAAACAAATAATACTTTGGACTGAGCATACAAAGACATATTTTAAAAATAGTTTTACCTCGAAACATTTAGATTATGTTGAGAAAAATAATTAAGTAAATCCATAGTAATTTGATAGATAAGAGAACCATAATAATGAAGGGAATCAGGAAAAGTTTCCCATAAGAGGTGGCACATGAGTAGAATCTAAAAAAGAAGGCAGGAATGCCAAGAGTTCAGGTATTAGTAATAGTATATAAAATCTCTAGAGAGCTTTAAGGTTTGCAAACCTATTCATTCAGTTGTTGCTTTTTAGTTATTTTTCAGTCATTGCTGACTCTCCATAACCCCATTTGGGATTTTCTGACAAACATACTTGAGAGGTTTGCCATTTCATTTTCTGCTCATTTTTACAGATGAGAAAACTGAAGCAAACAAAATTAATTAGCACAAGGTCAAAAAGCTAGTGACTATCTGAGGCCAGATCTGAATTTAGGAATAGGAGTATACTTGCCCCTGTATTCAGCACTCTGTCTACTACAGCATTATTGACAAAATCTTCCATCAGGTATATAGGTGCAATAATTATACTCATTTTGACAATTCAGAAACTTTAGCTGGGAAAGAATAGAAGACTTAATGAAGACATCACAGCTGTTAAGTGTCTGAGGCAGAACTCAAACTTAGTCAATAAACATTTAACACTCTACTGGTAGGAACTGTTAGTAAGTACTGAGGATACGAAGAAAGGTAAAACTCTTTAGTCCCCAGAATCTCACAGTCTAATTAAATGTAAGGAATTGGGAATGACTTTCTTCCATTTTCTTTACTTACAATCCCATTGTGATATGTTTTTCCAGTATCATTAGCTAGTTAAAATTATCTCCTTCATATAACCAATACCTTCCATTCATACTCCAATCTCATTTAGCTAATATCAATTAGCTTTTATAAAGGGAAATTTTCCTCTCTCAGTCCAAAAGTATAGAAAGTAACTTTCTTTGACTCCAACCAAGAAATAGAGGGTAAAAATTGTCAAACTGGTGCTTTTTAAAAGTTTTCTTAGTTCTACTTCAAAGCTCAATCAAAAGATTTTTCCTTTTCATATGGTGAGCAGACTAGAAAAAATACCTCTGTTATTCGGCAGTCCACATGGAGACTGTTTCTGTCAAAAAAAAATACAAGCTCATGAAGACTAGACTCATTAGCCAGCATACTTCCTGTATTTGTATGGGAATTGTATGGGATGAGTGAAAACTTCTCAAGTAGGTTGAGATTGTTAACTTCCCTTTTCCTCCTCCATTGCTGCTGTCAATCACTTTCATTTCTTTGTCTGATACCCCGCCTCCCCCCTTGGTGGGCTCCTCCTCCTTGCCAGTCGGAATCAGGGACAGCCCAGGCTCACTCTTCCTCCCTTTTTTTAAGAACCCCCCCATTTTCTTCTGTTCCATTTGGGGAAAAATTTGGTGAAATCTGCCTCTCAATCAATGAGAGAGGAAACCGTTGGGAAGAGGGCTTAACAACGTTAGAGTATAAATTCTTGCACTGTCTTTTGTTACATCCCTCTTCTCCATAATGAGTCATGGGGAAGACCAACCTCTTCTCCCAGGGAAGAGAATAAACTCCTGTTCTCATCATAAGAGATCTCTGTGTTTATTTTTTCCACTAAATTAAGGATGAGGGTTATTTTTCATCCCAAACAGAATACAAAAGAAGAAAAGAAATAAAGTATTAATCATAATCTGTGGTCAAACTATAAATAAAAAGTTGCTTATTTTGTGAGTTTAAAATAATTTCATTCTAAGAATTTGAATTTGATACCATGCGGCACTAGTTTAGCTTCTGCAGGAATGTTTGTTATTATTAGACTGTTTAATCAAAACTAATTTTGAAATGGGTTTCTGAATTTATTTTCCTTTATTTCTTTTTTTAATATTACTTTAGTGTTCAAGGAAACAAATCACCATTTAAAAAAAGTTGATATTAAATAAAAAATACAAATTTGGAAGAAGCTTATTGGCCATTGAGTCTAACACATATCTCAAAAGGAATCTTCTTCACTATGTTCTCTAAAGGGAACTCTTGAGGGTATCATCTTACTTTTTCAATTGAATAAAAATTGAATTTGGACATACATACTCACGCATACATACACACACATTCATACACTCACACACACACAAAACACACACACATACACATAGATGCACAATATAATGGGGCCCCTAGGTGTCAACCCTGGAGTCAGAAGGACTCATCTTGATGAGTTTCAAATCTGGCTTCAAACTTTTACTACTTGTGTGACCCTGGGCAAATCACTTACATCTATTTTCCTCCATTACTAATCAGTAAAATGAGCCAGAGAAGGAAATGGAAAACATTCCAATATCTGTAGCAAAACAAAACAAAAAAGGGGATGGGGGGGCAAGAAGACATGTACATGACTGAACAACAACACATTCACTAAAAATGGGGAATAATTCTACCAAAGAGCCTAAGTTTTTAAGTCTTTTTAAGTCAGAAAGGAGAATGGAGAGAGAAAAGAGGATAACCCCAGTCTAATATCTAGTGAAGCAACTAACTTATTTAATGAATAGAATACAAGACTTAGAATTGCAAAGGACTGAGTTCAAATCCAGCCTCAAGCATTTACTGGGTAAATCACTTAACTTCTCTCTGTCCCTTTAGGTTTCAGATTAGTAAATCACAGATAATAACAGTATATTTTCCCCAAGATTATTCAGAAGATGAAATAAAGGTTATTGTAACTGTAAACCTTAAAATGTTATATAAAAGTTGTTTACTATTATTTTCTATTTACTCTTCTTCCTCTTCCTACGACAACTACTACAGTTACTATTCCAAATAGAAAGTAAACAACCACTATCCCATTCAGGCTACTGAAAGTTTATGTAAATTGATAAATGGTCAAAGGATATGAAAAGGAAATTTTCAGATGAAGAAATTAAAGATATCTATAGCCATATTTTAAAAATGCTCTAAATTACTATTGATTAGTTAGATGCAAATTAAAATAAGTTTAAAGTTCACATCACATCTATCAGACTGGCTAACATGACAAAACAGGAAAATGATAAATGATGGAGGAGATGTGGGAAAGCAGGAACACTAATGCATTGTTGATGGAGTTGTGAACAAATCCAACAATTCTGGAAAGCAATTTAGAATTATGCTAATGGGGCTATAAAAATGTGCATTGCCTTTGATCCAGCAATCCCACTACTAGGTCTGTCTCCTAAAACATCATGAAAAAGGGAAAATGATTTATAGTAGCTATTTTTGTGATGGCCAAGAATTGGAACCTGAGGGGATGCCCATCATTTGGGGAATGACTGAACAAGTTATGTTATATGAATGTAATGGAATACTTTTGTTCCATAAGAAACTTTGAGCACGCAGACTTCATAATAACTTGGAAAGGGTTGTGTGAATTTGATACTGAATGAGGTGAGCAGAACCAGCAGAACATTCCACACAGTAACAGCAACATTGTGTAATGGCCAGCTTTGTTAGACTTAGCTCTTCTGAGCAATGCAATGATCTAAGACAATTCCAAAAGACTCATGCTGCAAAATACTATCCACATCCAGAAAAAGAACTATGTAGTTTGAATGTAGCTCAAAGCATATACTTTATCTGTTTTTCTTGTTTTTTTCCTTTCTCATCATTCTTCTTTTTTGTTCTGATTCTTCTTTCACAACATGACTAATGTAGAAATATATTTAACATGATCATACATGCATAACCTATATCAGATTGCATGCTACCTTGGGAAGGAAGGAATGGAGGGATGGTGGTAGAATTTGGATCTCAAAATCTTTTAAAAGTGAATTTCAAAAACTAAAAATGAGTAGATAATTAATCAAAACTGAAAAAAATGTAAGAAATGGATGCAGGAGTGATATTGACATCAACTACAATAATTTTGCTAAAATGTTTAATCAATTTAACCAATTGCCAAAACAAAGAGACTAATAAAAGAATTAATTAAGTGCAAAAAAGTGGATGCAGATGCAACAGTTTGTACCCTACGTTCTGCTACAGTGGACACTTAGGCAAAGACCTCACAATCCTCTTTTTCTCAATGTTCAGCTTTACAATCTCTGACTTCATCTCTCTCTCATTGCAACTCCACACTCTTTCAATAAAGAAACCACTATCATTGCTGCTGCTATTGCCAACCACTTCTGATACAGATCTCATTTCAAAAGCTCCCAGCTCAATAGAATTCATCCCAGTGTTTTTGTCTTGTAGTCATGTTAAATTTTGGAACTCATATATAGTACCTTTAATATCACAGTGGTTGGCAGGCGAAAAAAAAAGTACTTGTCCAAGATTATTTCTTGAAGAGTCCCACAAATTTGGACTCTAAATCCTTTTGTCTGTTCATAGGGATCTGTCTTATAAAACTCATCATATAATTCTATCTATGTTTCTATAAATCCACAGAAGCAACTCTGTATGTGAGCCCATATATGCACTAACATGCATGCATCATAATGAATAGAATTTGTGGAGACTTAAAGAACTGAATTCAAAATTTGTACCTAATTTTCTATCTGACCCTTGTTGTTGTTTGTCCTTCATTCTCAAAGAATGCAATGACATCAGGAAGGTAAGGCCAAAACAAGAAAGTGAATCAGTTTTAAATGAGGGAGGGCCCTGCAAAGTCAATGGCCTCATGGTTGGGGGGGGAGGGTCATCTGGATGCAGTGGCAAGATACAGATAAGGATTACAAGAGCTGGCCCAGATGGAGTGGGAGACTTTGACATTTTAAACTAAGGTCTGAGTTCTCACTGTGACTGAGGCAGTGGGCATTCAGGGATTAAGTCCAGGTAACAAATGAGCCAAGGGGTGGTTCCTTTTACCAAACAAAAAGAAAATCAATCTGGAAGGGGAAGAACCTCAGGGGTCCCAAAACAATTACAATTTATATTCAATTTGAGTTATCAAGGCCTAAACAACAACCGCTAACTGGGGTGTGGTTTGGGACCTATTGTTGACCAATCTATGATTCAGAAGGAATTAAGGGTTTAAGCCTTTTAACCCCCTACATATTTTGGGATGTTTCAGCTTTCAAAATTTAGTTTGCTTCTGGACTAAACACCAGCAGATAAGGGTATGGTACCCTTTGTGGACAGTGGTAGAGAAAGGCCAGAAGGAAAAAGAAGAGAAGAGAAGTGAAAGGGGAAGCAAAATAAGAAGGGAAGGATAAAGGGAAGATAAGGGGAAAGAAGGGGAAGGGAGGGAAGAAGGAAGATGCTGTGTTGCCCAACTGGAACTGGACACTTGGGTCTGAAGTGGGGCAGCTGGTACTACTTACAAGTTGGTGTTTCTTCCTTGTTCTCCAAGATGACCACAATATCAGAAAGGTTTCACATGACTTGTAAGTGAATTGGATTTCAGTGAGTCAGGGATATGCAAATTTATTAAAATATTCATGTCTCTGATGGTTTCTCTGTGACTATCAGTTATGGATTGGTTTCGATTTGTGTTGATAGGGGTAGTCCCCACACAAAATTATGCACGTTAAGGAGGTATACACATGAATATATTTTTCTATATTTATACTTTAAACATATTTTCAATTACAGATGAGGTTGTACTATATTGATCTGGACTGAGCACCAGCAGATAAGGGTATGGTACCCTTGTGGACAGAGGTAGAGGAAGGGATGTCTTAGATGTCACCTAATTTTCTTTATGCTCCAATCATCTTAGACAATAATAATTTACATGGTTGAAAATACTGCCATAATTGTTTAATTTTGGCAGCTTATATAAGGCAAACAAAATTTTAAAATATTGATTTATCTATTATCATATAAAATGTAAATATCCTCATATATAAGTTTTTAAGATATAAGACTAGTGTTAAATGGGAAAATGTCAAATACTTATTGAAATACAAATATTAACGTGAGAGAGTCAGCTAGAAAATGTCTAATATTAATTCCAAATCTACCATTTTGACTCTATGGCAATAAATTTTGGAATATAAAATTATCCATATTAAACCTACAAACTAAAAATTATGACCAAGAGTAAGCAATCTCTTTAGCTTCAATTTCTCACTTATAAATTTAAGAGGTTAGACTATATGAGATCTATGACTGATTCCCATTTCAAAATAATGATTCAATAATTCATATATATTAGTCTAATTAATCTTAATGTAATTGTCAAAGCGTATACTTTCTTTAGCTGAAGGGTTGCATGCATATGTTGTCATAGAGTAGTGTAAAGATAATTGGATTTGGAATTATGAATCCTGGTTTGAAGTCTCAACTTTAATAAATGGAGGAAAAGCTTTTGTCAAAATACAACATCCGTTCCTATTAAAAACACTAGAAAGTATAGGAATAAATAGAGTTTTTCTTAGAATAATAGGTAGCATCTACTTAAAGCCATCAGAAAGTATTATATGTACTGGGTATAAACTAGAAACATTTCCAGTAAGATCAGGGGTATGACAAAGATGTCCACCATCACCCCTCTTATTCAGTCTGGTACTAGAAATGTTAGCAGTAGCAATTAGAGCATAAAAAGCAATCAAAGGAATCAAATTAGGCAATGATGAGACTAAGCTATAACTCTTTGTAGATGATACGATGATATACTTTGAGAATCCTAGACCATCAAGTAAAAAATTTCTTGAGACAATAAATAAATTTAGCAAAGTGGCAGGATATATGTATGTATGTATGTATGTGTATATATATATATATACACATATATATGTATGTATGTATGTATCCTCATCACTCCTATATATTTCCAAAGAAGTCCAACAACAAGAGATAAGAGAAACACTGTTTAAAGTTACTATAGACATTATAAAATATTTGGGAATCTACCTGCCAAAACAAACCCAGAACCTTCATGAACACAACAAAACACTTTTCACACAAATAAAATCAGTTCTAACAAATTGGAAAAACATCAATTGCTCATGGCTGGGTCAAGCTAATATAATAAAAATGAAAATTTTACCTAAATTAAATTACGTATTTAGTTCCATACCAAACAATCTACCAAAGAATTACTTTATAAAGCCAGAAAAAATAGTGACAAAATTCGTTTGGAAGAAGAAAAGGTCCAGAATATGAAGACATTTAATCAAAAGAAATTCTAGGGAAGGTAGCCTAGATGTACCACATTTTAATCTGTACTATGAAGCAACAGTCATCAAAACTCCTTGGTATTGTCTGATGAAGAGAGTAGTGGATCAACGGAATTGATTGAGTACAGAAGACTCAGTAGTCAACAATTATAGTAATAAACTGTTTGATAAGGCCAAAGATCCAAGTTTTAGGGAAAAGAAATCATATTTGACAAAAACTGCTGGGAAAACTGGAATATAGTATGGCAGAAAGTGGGCATAGATCATCTTCTAACACTGTACACCAAAATCAAGTCTACATGGGTGCATAATCTCAGTATAAAGGCTGATACTAAAAGTAATCTGGGGAAGCAAGAAATAGTTTGCCTCTCAGATTTATGGAGTAGGGAAGCCTTCATGACCAAAGAAGAGTTGGAGAACATTATAAAATGTAAAATTGATCATCTTGATTGCATTAAATTGAAAAATCTCTTTACAAACAAAGCTAATGTAACCAAGATTAAGAGGAAAGTGGGAAATGGGGAAATAATTTTTACAACAGGTGTCTCTGAAAAGGTCACAATTCTAAAATATGCAGGGAATTAAGTAAAATATGTGAGTACAAGTTATTCCCCAATTGATAAATGGACAAAGGATATAAACAGGCAATTTTCAGAGGCAGAAAATAAAAGTATTTATAAGCATATGAAAAAATGCTCTAAATCACTACTTATTCAAGAAATGCAAATCAAAACAACTTTGAGGTACCACATGTTACCAGTCAGATTGGCTAAGATGAGAAAACATGACAAATGCTGGAGAGGATGTGGAAAAATTGGAACACTAATGCATTGTTGGTGGAGCTATGAACTGATACAACCATACTGGAGAGCAATCTGGAACTATGCCCAAAAGGGCTATAAATAATTTGCATACCCTTTCACCCAGTAATACTACTTCTGGGATTGTATCACAAAGAGATCATAAAAGTGGGAGGAAGACCCATATGTACAAAAATATTTATTGCAGCTCTCTTTGTGCTGGCAAAAAACTTGAAAATTAAGGGATGCCCATCAATTGGGGAATGGCTAAACAAGTTGTCATATATGAATGTAATGGAATACTATTGTGCTATAAGAAATGGGGTAGAGATGGACTTCATATTTAC
>JAQQSW010016620.1:0-11634 GCA_028646575.1 Pseudocheirus occidentalis | reverse complement strand
ACCTTTCTCTTAGCCTTTTTTTCTTCTGGCCTGATAGATGTGGTAATTGTGCCTCCAGTGCAGCTGATCTGCTCTCCTATAGCCGAGGTTCCGGCCTAATGCCCCAGGGTCTGACCTGGCCCGGTTTCGGCTGTGGGTCCCAGACTGCTACGAAGAGACCTGCCTGCTGTGCAGCCTGTAGCAACAGATGTGCTTTCTGTCTTGTGGAGAGTTTTGGAGCTTGAAAATCTGTTTTGAGTCCCATTTTATGAGATTTTTAGTGTGCTTGTGTGGGAGCTGTGGTGCTTTGCTGCTTCTACACCGCCATCTTTGCTCTGCCCCAGGAAAACTCCATGTTGACTCTAACTTTCATCTCTTTTTCTATCCCCAGATGTTATCATAGTGTCTAGCTCATGGTATGCACTGAAGAAATGTTTGTTTATTGATCATATATGACTATTCTCTCTCATGCACCCTGAATGATTCTATTGCCAAGAGCTTTAGATTTTATGTTTTTTTTTCCATTTTCCATATTCCTCTTCTTTTTTTTGATATTATCATCACCTTGGGACAAATCTTCCTTACCTAGTTATAGAATATTGCAACAACATGCTAGTTTGTCTACATACTGCAAGTCTTTCCCCATTCAAACACATCCTCCCCTCAGCTGTCAAAAATGATCTTCCTAAAGCACAAACTTAACCATGTCAACCCTCCCACCCTTTCCCCCAAACACTAAATAGATCCTATCTTCTTTCAACAGCCTTTGATGATTCCTCTAAATGTTAATGTTTCTTCTCTGGGTTATTTCAAATTTATTCTCTCTACAAGTTGTGTGTAATTGTTTGTGTATTGTCTCTCCTATTACAATGCAAACTCCATGAGATTATGGACTATCTCTTAATTTTTTTATATCCCGAGAATTCACCACAGTGTCTGGAACACAGTAAGTGTTTAATTAATGTTTACTGATCTGCTGAATGACTAACTTTAATTACTAATTTGTGTAATGATTAGAGGAAAATCATTAGAGACACTGTGATATAGAATACTGAGTACTAGATTTTCAGTTGGGAGACATAAGTTTACATCCCATATTAGACATTTAATAGCTGTGTGATGTACAGCAACAACGCCTCCTTCCATCTCTTTCGGCCTCCATTGCTTCATTCTGTAAAATAAGGTAGTTGTATTAGCTATCTTCTTTGAATTCTTCTAGTTTTAAAAATATGACCTCATAAGCATATTATTACTATTTTGTTCCCTGTATTTGCTATCTTACTGTTTATTACTTTTAACTTATTGATGATGTGTGAAAAGTCCACCAGGGAAAACAATCATAAAATTTTGGTAGAGCTTTTTAGAGTTTGAATATTTTAGCTGAAGTATCTTCAGAGTCCTACAGTTTATTCATATTCTACCTAGGTCAGCCAGTTGGAAATGTTTCTTGTTTTCATTTAAATGGATATTAATTTTTTTGTCATAATGTTTGTTAGAAACTATGAATACAAAAACAAAAAGACTCTAAGAATGAGATAGTTGTTTCATACCTTATATAATTGAGAACAATATCTGATTAACATCTACTAGCCCCACTAGGAACTGAGTCACAACTAAGAATATAAACTTGGAAGTCGAGGTCAGTGCTAGAATCAGAGATGATTCAATAGAATTGTCAATGTTGATGGGAAAGGTGCACTAGACAATGAAAGGAAAAAGAAAGAAATACAAAGAAGTAAAAAAAAAAAGAAAAAGAAACTAGGAAAGAAGAGAAATACTCCTCCCTCTACATAACTGGACAATACTAGAATTTCCATCATTAAAGATGACTCTTTTAGGACTTCAATCCCCATTAAAACTCATCTGAGATGAGTAATTTCCTCTGCTTATTTTTAATTCACTATGAATTAATTACAATTTTTCTTTTTCACAGAATAATGTAAATAACATATAATTCACATAGCACTTATTAAAGTGCTGTATAAATGCTAGGTATTAGTTTCTTCTCCCTGGAAATAGATTTTGATAAAAAATGAGGATAGAGGGCACTGAATATTACAGGAAAGAAGGCTGCTATACTGAAGGATAAGGTTGAAAGGCATGATAAAATTGGCTGGAGTTTCTGAAGAACTTCTTCTATAGAGTCTAATTAATTAAAATTAAAAAAATACTAATAAACCACATTTATGCAAGGTAGCTTAGATTCTGATGAATTGGAAGGAATCACATCAGATTTCTTTAAGGTCCAAGTGTGAAAAAAAATAAAAGAGAATAATTGAGTCCATTTTCCCATCTTAGTAGGTAGGCGAATGTTCCTCACCCCACCTCCAGGTAGTCTTGTAATACGTCTTTGTAACACTGATGATGGTATTCATCAGTACTCGTGGACTTTTTTTTTAGCACTAATTCTCATGATAGAAGTAGGAAAATAATGAATCTGAGGGTGAAAAGTCATTATCATTTTTATTTTAGAGCTCCTCAGGAGGAGAATTTAGCAAGTGGATAATGCATCATTCTCCTCTTGGTCTTGAATCTAAACCTTCTTGCCCTATAAAAGGTGAACAATAGGTTTCTGGAGATTAAAAAAATATATCTTGCTTATTTTGGATATTTATGGAAATATTAATACACAATACTCCCCTGCCTATTGGTATAATACAGCATGCAAGTAAACATGCTGTATGCTTTTTATGGGCTGTTTATTATAGTTAAGTTGCTACAAAAGCATGTATTGTTAAAAGGAATAATTATGTGAGTAACATTTCTCAATAAGATGTTTGGATAATTACCTTGCTTTTTTAAAAAGTAGAATTACATTTTGAAACTTTTTTTTTCCAAAAATCTTCTCAAGATACAATAGCTCAGATTTATTTCACAGAGCATTCAAGCAATTATTCAATTTGAAAATAATTCTATTGTATGAGAAAGAATCTTATTAAAATTTTCTCACCCACAATCCTTCAGGAAAGAGTAAGAAAATTGAATTAGAAATTTAATACCCAAATGCATCATTTTCTTTTACTTTCACATTGACCTAAACACAACATCTTTGTATATATCAATTATTCTTTGACCATAGCCATTTTCATCCTTTTTGAATAGAGTGGTTATAAACTAGAGATCAAATATTTGCTAACCTGTATGATTTATTTAAAATATTTTTTTTACAGAAAGGATTCATGAACTAAATTTATGTTAAGAAAATGCAATTTTTCTATTTGATGTTTACCTATGAATGCCAAATATTTCATTTCAATCACTTCTTTCCAATATTTATGTTCTGTGCTAATTGGTTTATTTCTTTCCCCCTGTGTGAACTATTTACCCATGTTCTTGGCACAGTGACCTTGACAAGGAATTTCTCCACAACCAGTCATCTCTTACCCCACACACTTCAGTTTTGCATCTTAAAAGATGCAATAGAAAACCTCTACCCACTGAATCACAGTTAAACAAAGTTAATGTGTTATGAATCATTCTGGAGTTATATTACTCATATCCCTAATTATAGCCATTCTAATAATTGGACTTTTTCTAATAACTTCTTTTGCTTAAGGGGAAACAAAACAACAACTTTCCCTTTACACCATCACAAATTAGACTCAAAAATAATCTTTCCCATATTTTAGACACTGTTATCTAATTTGTAAAAGTAGGTTATGAATCATGCAATCAGTCAAGCTTCATCTGACATATTTTCAGTGACATACACTAAGAGGAATTCAACGTGCAGATCCTGGGTAGGAAGGTTTGCAGGGCAATTGACTTTTCTTTTTTGTTATTGTACATGTCAGTCACAAAGGATTTTCCTTTTATTATTATTTTTTAAGGGAAATAAGGATTATCCTAGCACTGGAAAAATACATGCAAATAAAAGCTTATGTTAAAAAAAGTCAGTAAATGAGAACTCATACTTTACTGTTGTTTGTGAGACAAAAAAAAAATCACTTTGAATATTAACAGTTTGGGAACTATTTGAAAGATATTGTACCAGAGCTCAAATAGAGTCAGTTTTCCTTTATTTCGTATCCATTCTTTTTTTCTTTGACATTATACTGGCAAGCTCAGTTGGTTACAGCACCATGTGGGCCAATTTACTTTGTTCTTTTTCATGGCCCAAACTTGCACTCCCAACCCTGCCCCCCCAATGGGCAAATGAATGTCTTTTGTCAGAATGAGGCACAGAGCTAAAGAATATAGCTAAATCACTGCCAACCATTGACATATACTGGAAAAGCTACTCAAAGGAGGTGGTGGGTCAATTGTTACTTTGTGTGCTAATGGCAGTACATAGAGGAGTGTAGCTGCCTTTTGAGATGGACCCCTGAGGACAGACAGAAGTATCTGAAATTGAATCTATGGGTTTCTGTGAGATACAGTCCCAGACAGACCACACTTAGGGCTAATGAAACTGTACAGATATAGGTTTGGAGGTAGAAGGTGAAGGACTGCTTTGGAAAGAAGTACTGTTTCTTTCTTGTGGACCCCAGCTTTGGAGGATGAGTGCTGTTGGTTAGGAGAAGCCACATTTTTTCCTTTTCTCATTAGTCAGTTCCTACTCTCAAATTGCTGTCCAGAAAACTTTCTCTGCGGATGTATTAAAGAAGGTGGAGAAGAGGGATATCCTGACACCAAAGACTTGTCCCAGACAACTAAAGTCGTTCAGCGACTCATTTTATCCTGAGTTAGAGGAAGAAAAACAATGATCCCAATTAAGTCTTTTTTGAAGTTTATAAAAAATAATTGATAATCAAAACCCTAAGATTCTCTCTCATTTTTAGCAGGGGTGCCCAGGTAGAAAACAGTTTTGAACTTTTTTGGTCTCAAATTTGGTCTCTTGAACTTTAAGGTCTCAAATTCTGGTTCTTTTTCTGTCTTTGTATATCAATGTCCAAACACCATTCCTTTCAGGAGCCACACTCACACTCCCATTAGCAAATAAGGTAACACAGAGATCAATGGCAATTGTCTTCATTGGCTTAATCTAAATGGCTAAGGGAATTCACACCACTTACACCAGAATTAGAGAAGTAATTTTATAGAAGAGAATAACCTTTGGAAGCACCTTCTGTCCTACCTCCCTACAGATGGAGATAGACTATAAGGGATATCATACTTCACAATCTGGCATCTATTGTTAGAAATGGAAAATCAATAACTGTCATCTCATTCCTGCCATTGAAAGTAGAGACATGTGCAGAATGTGGAGTTCAATACTCACTCCAAAAGTTCTTAAGGAAATAGAAGTCCTTCCCAATCCTGGAACTCCTGAAACCACCCTTGAAGAGAAAAATAACTATAGATACTGGCCTTCTTAGGTGGGAAGAAAATAGCTATCTGTCTAATACATTTTTATTGTCACACAGAGCTGGAAATAAAGTGGGTGCCTCACATGGAGGTACGGATTTTACCATTTGATTAGATCTTGGCCTGGGTAAATCTCTGCCCAAGATTTGTTTTCTGTATGAGGAAGTAGAAAAGGTTAAAAAACAAAGAAACAAACAAAAACCTTTATCCCAATACTATAATTAGTTATTAAATACAAAAGAGAAAAGCTCATTTCTCATAAATAGAACCAAAGACATCATAACACAGTGGTCAGGACACACTGTGTTAGACTGTGGCTGATCAACACAAGCTTGCAAGGCACCAGAACCATCAATGGACACAAAGAGTCCATTGGAACATTTGGGATAGAGATGTCTAGATCTGTGCATCTCACATTTCCTTTGTGCTACTGTGACTTTGCTTTGCTCAAGGAATGTAACATTGTCTTTGACATGGGTACACCATGCTGGTGGTTTATCCTGGGTAGTCCTAAGCCAACATCTACCATGTTTCACAATAAATACTTACAATTCTTCAGAAAGACTTTGAAAGCATCTTTGTGCCATTTCTGCTGACCTCCATGTGAGTGTTTGTTTTTTGTGAGTTCTCTGTAAAACAGTTTTTTAAGTACATGTGAGTCCGTCATTCAGGCTACGCGGCCATCTGATTTGGAATTGCAAACTTTTCAGTAGAGTTTGGATGCTTTGCATTTCCGCTCCAGAAGCAGACCTTGGCATCACATACCTTATCCTATTATAATTCTGATTATCTTGAAGATTATCAGAATCTTCCTAAATAATTCAGATGGAAGCAGTTCAATTTTCTGGCATGGTGCTGGCCCATTGTACAGGTTTCACAAGTATACAACACTGAAGGACGATACCTCTGTAGACTTTCAGTTTGATATTTCAGACTAATACTTCTCTCCCACACTTTCTTTAAGAGTCTCCCAAATGCTAAGGTACTTCTGGTAATGTGTGCATGAACCTCATTATTTGTGTGGACATCACTGGAAAATATGCTGCCAAGGTATGTGAACTTATCCACAGCATTCAAAATTTCTCCATTCACTACAAACAGTGCTTCCATATGTGGAGGATGTGACTCATGCTAGCAGAGGACCCCTGTTTTCTTGGTATAGAGAAATAAGGAAAGACACATGAACTTATATAATGTGAAGTGAGAAGATCAAGTAAAACAATATGCAAAATGTCTACAAAAATGTACATGGAAAGAACAATAACATCAAAGCAAAGCCAGAAAATTTTGATAACCGAAGTCAGCTCTAAGAAATGAGATGAGAGAAAGCATCTGTTGTCTGCTTTTTACCTAAATGTGGAGTGGGGTCACTGGAGGTTGGGGTGGGGGGGTTCCACTGGTTTTGAGCAATGACATATTATCTCTATAATATTAGCCTTTTTCCTTGTGTTGTTCAGTCTTTCAACATTTGTTCTTTGCTTTGCTATAAGGGATGTCTTTGGGAAGTGATGGAGGAAGATACAAGAGGGGAAAATGTAAATGATATAAAGAGAAGAAGTCTAGGAATCTATATATTGCCTACTAAGTTCCAGACACTGTGTTAAGTGCTTTTACAAATATTATTTCATTTGATATATGCATATATGATATATATATACACATAGATAGATATAGATACACATACAGATATAGATATAGATATAATTATTATTATCCCCATTTTTCAAAGGAAGAAAAGAGAAGCAAACAGAGGCTAAGTGACTATCCCAGGATCACACAAGTTTTAAATATTTGAGGTGGAATTTATTCTCAGATTTTCCTGACTCCATGTCCACCACGCTATCCACTGTACCATCAAATACCTCTGGTGGCAAAAGATATCAACTACAATCTGTTTTTTAAAAACTAAATCCTAAATGTGACATAAGAGTTGTAAGTTAGGTAGCTAGAGTTATAGCACCGTAGATTTATTGTTGGATGGAACCTTAGAAGTTATATAGTTTAATTCCCTCATTTTATTGGTGAAGAAATGGAGACCCAGAGATGCTAAATGATTTGACCAAGATTACATTGTTAGTGAATGTCATTGGTGTGGTGTACCAGAAATGCTGCTTGGCTCAGAGTCAAGAGTAAGACCTGGGTTTTAATAACATCTCAGGCCCTTAATAATTGTAAAATAGCAAGATATCTAGGAACATTTTGATTGTATTTCTACCTCCATCTAGATATTTTAGTTGATAAAACTTTAAAAACAACTTCCCAAGAAATCTAGGGTTTTCTGTTTATTTGTTTGCTTTTTTAACATTGTTATTTATCCACTGTACACATAATAATCTAGGCCTACAATTATACATGAGGACAGAGACCAAGAAGATTGCAGAGTCACACATTTCTTTCTTTTACACAATCTTCTACATGAAGCAAAGGTCTATCTTTTTTAATGACAGAATTCTTTTGATGAGATTGTATGTCTGAGAGTCACACAGTATCACATACCTGGAAGAATTAAATTTGAAAGTTGTTCAAAGGAAAAAAAAAAGAGTTACATCTAGAGTATTAACAGCCTGCAAATAATTATGAACCAGAAATCACACAAGAGTAGTGATATCAAGGTTGTTATAAGAAAGAAGGATGAGAGAAAAGGAAGGAAGACCTTTTCAGGCGGCCAAATTGTGGTATTACTGAGTTTCTGTACCTTATTTGATAAATATCACTTATTATCAAAAGAAAAAAATCATGCAATGTCAATAAAACTAAAAAGTTCTCAGAAAGTCATGTGTGTCCCTTGTGAAAGATTTATGGGAGATTCACAGACATGAGTCATCCTGGATGACAAGGGAAGGGAAATGGACTTCAAGTTACATCTTTAAAAGTAGTATTCACATTGATAAGGTCATGGATCAAGTGAAGTATCAAGTATTATTTGTTTTGAATCAATGTGCAAACTTTATCTATCTATCTATATTAGAATATTTATTTTCATCTAGGTAATAAACAACAATATTTCTATAGGTTATGAAGATAAACACATTCTGGCAAAGTTTTTTTTTAAATGTCATCTGCAGAAGCTTAAAAAGTAAAGTAGGGAAATAGGTAAAGATTGCTGTAGCTAAGTACATATGATACTGGACTTAGAGTCAATAAGATCTGAGTTTGATTTAATCTTAGATATTAATAAGCCATGTGATCTTGAATAAGTCACTTAGCCTCCTTAGGTCTTAGTTGCTTCTTCATTAGTTGAGTGAGAAGGTCCTTCATTGCTCAAAATCTTTGATGCTACTTCATTAACTTATTTCAAAAGATTTCTGTTATATTCCACATATCATAGGTTGGTCTTTTCTACCATATCCACAAGTAAATTTTGATTGTACTCATCTCTACTGAGTATGAAAATATATCAAGATGTGCCAGTCATTCAGTGAACTGTACTAAGCACGAGGAATACAAAGAAAGGCAAAACCAACATTCTAAAGGGAAGACAGCACAAAAATAACCGGGTGCATATAAACAATGCACAGAAGAAATGAAAGGTAATCTGAGGAGGGAAGGCACTAGCACTTACATGGAATATGTAAAGCCTTTATAGAATGTAGGATTTGAACTGAATGCTTTAGGAAGCAAGAAAAACTAAGAGGGGGAGATGAAGGGACAGACATTTTAGTGTGATGTTAAGATGATATGTTCCATCTTATGCATGATCAATGGGCTGGCTAATATTTACCCTATTTTACCTTTAACATTATGTTTACCAAATAAAGGAAGGAATAAAAAAGGAAGGAAGAAAAAAGGAAGAGAGAAGGAAAGAAAGAAAGAAAGAAAGAAAGGAAGGAAGAAGGAAGGAAGAAAGAAAGAAAGAAGGAAGGAAGAAAGAAAGAAAGAAAGAAAGAAAGAAAGAAAGAAAGAAAGAAAGAAAGAAAGAAAGAAAGAAAGAAGAAAGGAAGGAAGGAAGAAAGAAAGAAAAAAGAAAGAAAGAAAGAAAGAAAGAAAGAAAGAAAAAAGTAAGGAAGAAAGAAAGAAAGAAAGAAAGAAAGAAGAAAGGAAGGAAGGAAGGAAAGAAGGAAGGAAGGAAGGAAGAAAGAAAGAAAGGAAGAAAGGAAGAAAGAAAGAGAAAAATATAAAGAAACAAAGGAACAAAGAAAGAGAAAAATAAAGAAAGAACGCTTATAGGATGAAAATACAGTTCCTTTTAGAATATTTTCCCTCATGTTCAATGACAACCTTGGATTTTCAACAAGATAAATCCTGCATTTATGATACAAACATCAACATTAAATTTCCTTAAAAGTATAGATAATAGTATGGTTTATTTTTAAAAATTCATTTCCTATATGCATGAAAATGCCCTTGCAGTAAATCAATGGAAAACAGATGCTCTTTTGGCATATTTTCAATATTTTAGTATTGTTTATAAAAATGTTCTGGGAAGCTTTTGTGAAAAATGCTTCACAAATGCAAATTTATTTTAATGAGCCTTTTACTACTAAAATGATGTAAGATTTAAACATTGTTAAAAATCAGCAATAGTTATTGTTACAAAAGTATAATGTTAACAGATTGTCTCCTGTATTCTCAATGATAAAAGCACTGCCACTAGGATCAATGAAGGAGGGCCTTGCTAATGTGACTTCATCTCACTGCAGCCATTTAAAAATTCTGACTTTATGGCTGTGATAGTTTCCAAGGAAATACTCTAAGTGATTGACATTAGCTACAAAAGTGTCCCTTTTTATTACAAAAATAATATCTTGAATGTTCGTCTGATGTTACTTGTGTGAAAGGGGATATTTTGAAAATAGATAATAGTAAGGAATCAATGAAATGTAGGAGAGAGAAAATTTAATTTTTAAGAGACACATAATTCCAAAATAAAATGTCTTATAATTTTCTCCTAGATTTCTAGAAAGTTCTATCTCATCCTGTGGAGTTTTTCTCCCTATTCAGCTATAGAGAAGAATTCATTCACTAAATCTCTTTGAGTTTTGACAGGATTTCGATGCAGGTGTGAGATGAGCACAGTTTGAAAATCATGTTATATTTGAAAGCTGCTACTTACTTATTGATGTTGTGGAGCCCACGTATTTCCAATAACTGAGAAATCAGGGTACTTTGTGGGGAGTGGATCCACATTTATAAATGCATCAAAATGCATATTGCTTTAAGTACAATATAGATATAAACATTTTCGATTTTCATAATACCTTACTAGCAAATAGAATTCCATATGAGAAGTATCACTTTCATTGGATTCTATAGAAAAAAAGAATGTGGAGATTCATTCCCTTACCTAACTCATCCATAAATTCACCAAGCTAACATCCCAGATCAGAAACCATATTTATAGAGATTCAGGTTGTTGTGGGAAAAGGAAATAGCAAAAATGAAATAGCAAAAATATTATAATAGTATTCACTGGTCAGGTAGTAAAATTTTTTGTTGAAATACAATGAACTACAAATTGTCTAGATAATTATTATTTTAATTGAACTCCTTTGAAAGGGTTCATAGAAACACACATATTAGGACTGTTTACTGAGACAACCTTGGCAATATACTTACAGCTGGTAAAGTCTCCTCAGTAAGAATAATAGCTCTAAGTAAAGTGGTACTTAATCTATGTGATTGGATTAAGATGACAGTTTTCCATGGTCAACAAGGCTGGCCTTCCTTGGTTCAAAAATGATTGGTGCCTTGAAAATAAGTGGCAACTCTCTTGTCCTTCAGATAAGGCAGAAAATAAAATGGAGCTTCTCTCTCATCTCACTTTGTATGTGGTTTAGAGATGAGAGGCTTTCATGATCTAGTGTCAATGGTCAATCCACACACAGATCCATGAGTGGTAATGAAATCCATTCATACTTGTAGGTATGGTTGGGTGGGTTTTATCTCTAAGGTTACTATTGAGAATCCTTTCAATTTAGAGATGTCTTTTTGATGGACATGTAACCAGCTAGCAATTTCCTAACATTTCCGTGTGTTCGATCATCCTTATTAAATCTCTCTCTCTCTCTGTCTCTATCTGTCTCTGTCTCTCTCTTAATCTCTCTCTCTGTCTCTCTCTCTCATTGGGGCTTAGTTCATGTATTTAAAAGAACCCTGCCCTTCAATTTGTTTGGTGAAGAGAGGACCACATTTGCAACACACATGGAAACTAAATTTAAAATGTACCACTTTTCTTCCTGTGCTTAGTGTAGTCACTTCCCATGTTTATTATGAAATCTTTGTCAATGTTACATATAAGACAGATTTTGAAATGTATTGTGAGACTGACAATATCACAAACTATAAAGTCCTGTAAGGTGAGGGTTTAACCAACTTTATAACTATTCATTTCCTTATAATAAGAAAAAA
>JAQQSW010016619.1:0-11634 GCA_028646575.1 Pseudocheirus occidentalis | reverse complement strand
CATATGACCTAAATAATATCCCTTATGTCTACAAACTGGAAGTGATAAATAGACTTAAGGGTTTAGCTCTGGTAAATAGAGTGCCTGAAGAACTATGGACAGAGATTTGCAATATTGTACAGGAGACAGCAAAAAAAAAACATTCCCAAGAAAATGAAGAGCAAGAAAGCAAAATGTCTGTCTGATGAGGCTTTGCAAATAACTGAGGAAAGAAGGAAATTTAAAGGGAAAGAAGAAAGAGAAAGATATATCCAGTTGAATGTAGAATTGCAGAGAATAGCAATGAGAGATAAGATTTTCTTAAATGAACAATGCAAACAAATATTTTTTAAAAACCCAACCTAATGAGAAAGACAAGATCTCATCAAGAAAATTAGAGATATCAAGGAAATGTTTCTTGATAAAACGGGTGTGATAGAAGACAAAAATGGTAGGGACTTATGGAAGCAGAAGACATTAAGAGGAGGTGATAAGAACACACAAAGGAACTCTAGAAGGAAGATCTTAGCATCACTGACTACCGTTACTGATCAAGAGCCAGACATCCAGGAGAAGGAAGTCAAATGGGACCTAGGGAGCATTGCTAACAATAAGGGTGATAATGTTCTAGCTGAGCTGTTTAAAATCCTGAAAGATGATGCTGTGAAAGTGCTGCAGTCAATATTTGAGCAAATTTGGAAAAAAAACAAACCAGTAATGGCCACTGGATTGGAAAAGATCAGTTTTCTTCCCAGTTCTAAAGAAGGATAAGGCCAAGAAATGTTCAAATTACTAAGCAATTGTACTCATCTAACACACTGGCAAGTTTATGCTTAAGACTCTGCAAGCTATGGTTTTGTTTTCTCTTTCCCATTGTTCATTCCATCAGTTACAACCCTTCTATACAACGAGACTAATGTTCAACGTGAAAATATTTGCAGATCCTATACTTGGTTGCATGCTGCCATGGTGGGGAGGGGGGAAGGGGGTGGAGAAAATTTGAAGCTCAAGGGATTGTGGAACTGAATTCTTGTAAAGTAAAATTAAATAAACAAATGAATTTTATTTTTTGCTTTTTGGAGGGCAGTTGGGGTTAAGTGACTTGCCTGAGGTCACAAGGCTAGTTTTTTGTGTTAAGTGTCTGAGGCCGGATTTGAACTCAGGTCCTCCTGACTCCAGGGCTGGTGCTCTATTCACTGCGCCACCTAGCCGCCCCACAAATTAATTTTTTAAAAAAAGACTCTACAAGCTAGGCTTCAGCAATATGTGAACCAAGAATTACCAGGAAAGCAGCCTGGTGTTTGAAGAAGTAGAGGAACAAGAGACCAAATTGCCAGCATTTGCTGGATTATGGAGAAAGCAAGGGATTTCCAGAAAACCATCTACTTCTGCTTCATTGACTAACTAATACCTTTGATGTGTGGATCACAACAAAATGTGGCAAGTACTCGAAGAAATGGTAGTGCCAAAATATCTTCTCTTTTGAGGAATCTGTATTTGGGTCAAGAAGCAAGAGTTAGAACTAAACAAGGAGCAGCTGATTGGTTTAAAATTGGAACAGGAGTACAACAAAGCTCTATATTGTCACCTTTTTTATTTAACTTATATTCAGAGTATGTTACATGAAATTCCAGGCTATATGAATTAGAAGCTGAAATTAAGGTTTCCAGGGGAAATATCAACAATCTCAGATAGGCAGATGATACTATTCTGATGGCAGAAAGTGAATAAGAATTAAGAAGCCTCTTGATTAGGGTGAAAGAGAATTATGTAAAAGCTGTTTGAAACAACATAAAAAATACTAAGATATTGGTGACTGGTCCCATCACTTCCTGGCAAATAGAGGGAGAAGAAATGGAAGCAGCATCAGATTTTATATTCTTGGGTTCAAAGATCACTGCAGACAGTGACTAGAGCCATGAAATTAAAAGACAGATAGCAAGGAGATAAAAATCAGTCAATACTTAAAGAAATTAATTCAGGCTATTTATTAGAAGGTCAAATACTGAAGGTTAAATACAAAGCTTAAACGCTTTGGCCATATAATGAGAAGACAAAACGGACATGGAAACAGCTAACATGAGCTTAGACAAACTGTGGGAAATAGGGGATAGAAGGACTTGGTGTGTTATGGTCCATAGAGTCACAGAGAGTCAGACATGACAATGACGGAACAATGACAATGAGGATGATTCTCAAATCTACCTTTCCTGTCCCATTTTCTCTGCCGATCTCTAATCTCACATCTCCAAATGCCTTTCTGACATCTCAACCTGGATATCTTAAATTCAAACTAAAAAGGAACTCATTATTTTTCCCCTTAGACACGTCCCGCCCCCTTCCCTATTACTATAGAGGGCAATGCTGTCCTCCTGGTCTCTCAGGCTGACCATCTAGAAGCCATCCTGGGCTCTTCTATTTAGTGTGTTGCCAAGGTCTATTGATTTCACCTTTGCGATGCCTCCCACATATGCCCCTTCTCTCCTCTGACAGTTGTCACCCCTTTGTGCTGGCCCTCATTGCCTCACACCTGGACTATTGCAATAGCCTACTAGTGTGTTTGCCTGTCTTAAGTCTCTCCCCACTTCCAATCCGTCCTCCATTCAGTCACTAAAGTGATTTTCCTCAATTGCTCGTCTGACCAGATCATTCTCCCCTTCCCTCCAAATAAACTCTAGTGGTTCCCCATTGCTTCCATGATCAAATACAAGACCATCCGTTGGGCATTCAAAGCCCTTCATAACCTCCCCCTCCTACTTTTCCAGTCTTCTTATATCTTATGCCCCTTCCCATGCTCATTGGTGCAGTGACAATGATCTCCTGGATGTTCCATGAGGAAGATGCTCCATCTGTTGTCTCTGAGCATTTTCTCTGACTGTCTACCCTTGCCTGGAGTGGTCTCCTTCCTCATCTCTGCCTACTGACCCCTCTGGAGTCCTAACTAGAATAGCATCTTCTATAGGAAGGCTTTCCCAACCAATTCCAGTGTCTTCCTTCTATTAATGATTTCCTATTTATCTTCTACATAGCTTGTTTGTATTTATTTGTTTGCTTTTAGTCTTCATTAGACTTCCAGCTCTTTGAGGGCAAGGACTGTCTTTTGCCTCTGCTTGTTTACCCAGAACTTAACACAGTGTCTTGTACATAGTAGGTGTTCAATGAATGTGGATTGATTGTACACTCAATAGATGTTTATCAAACATGTACCCTATAGGTACCATGCTTGGTACTTTGTACCTAGGGTGCAGCCTTTTGAGTGAGTCCAGGTTTTACAGAACAAATTCTTTTATGAAGGGGATTTGTTCTGTAAAGTTTGAATTCAGTCAAAGAGTCACAGTTGAGGACCTAGAGGGCTGCATGTGGCCTAGAGGTTGCAGGTTTCCCCACTCCTATTAGGGGAAGCAAAAATAATTAAGCCTTGGTCTCTGCCTATTCTCATCAAAGATGGAAATGTATCTGGAAACCTGAAATGTATCTCATCAAAGATGGAAATGTATCTGGAAACCTGAAAATGTATTCGGTAGTTCTCAAGGTAACTCTGGGTCTTCATTTTGCATAGGTGGAGGTCTTAAGTTTGGAAATTTGGACTCAGACATGAGCTTGAAGAAAATAGGACGTGGTTATCAGTTCTGACCGTTAGGATTACAGGCAAGGAAGGAGAAGGGGGGAAGAGCATTAAAGACGAAACTCATGGACCCTAAGGATCAAGGAGCTTCTTAAGAAAAAAATTTATTTCTGGGGAAACTGAAAGAAATCATAAAGAAATGCCATATTAAAATTTCCAAAAAGCCATTAGTACAGATGAGATTCCTGATGGGCTCTGCTGTTAGACTCAAGGTGGCATTGTGAATTCTGTGGGATGATTGTGAGGCCAATGAGCAGGGTGGAGAACTATTTATTGGACATGAGGAGTTAGAGGTGTGTGTGTGGGGGGGGGGCTTCTCTTCTCTGAAGGAGAGGCAATGCTGAATGCACAAGAAATGTCAGACAAACACTTTCAGATACTCAATCAGGCGTGGGTCTCTGTACAGTTTTTCCTCCAGGGCCAGATACTTCTGTGGAGCAAGTTCCTTGTGTCTGAAAGCAAAAAAAAAAAAAGGGCTCGAGCGACTAGTCCTTTATCCAGCAGTTAGAATTGGAAAGTGCTGGGACAAGGGGCCTTAATGAAAAGCAAAAGGCTAATATCTCAATTCATTTTCAGAAGCCCAGGCTGATGGAGCTAGAAAGTACATTAGAAATTGTATAGTCCAAACATCTCATGTAGCAGCCGGGCAAGCTGAGAGCCGGGAAGAAGAAAAGTGACTTCCCCAAGGACATACATTGAACTCATGGCAGAGCAGGTTCTAATGGCCGTGGCACCCTATTTTGATCCCACTGGAGAGTCAGGAACCCAGGCTAGTCAATCCTCACCTGTTGAGTCGCTGCTCCAGAATACGGATGCGGAACATGGCTTGGGAGCAGTAGGTGAGATAGGCATCTTCATCTTCCACCGTCATGGTCACCTGGTTTTCTTGATACCATTGCTGCTTCTTCTGAAGCTCCTGAGTCTCCTTTGGGTGGGGGAAGGGGAGAGAGAGACAGAGAGAGAGAGACAGAGAGAGACAGAGAGAGAGAGGGAGAGAGACAGAGAGAGAGAGACAGGGAGAAAGAGAAAGAGAGACGAGAGACAGACACAGAGAGATGAAGGTTACAGATGAGGAATGAAAGAGTCCTCTAGTACGCTTTCACGGTTTTTGTCCTGTCTCTAATCCTTTGCATTTTTCCTTGGGGATTTCAGCATTCATGTTATCAACTCTTCTGATAACCTATCTACAGAATTCCTCAATGTCTTCAATCCTAGTTATGTCCTTCCACATCCTACTGTAATTACACACCAACACCATGAAAATGCCTCAGAACTGGCTATTTCTTAGAATGCCATAATCTCTCAGTTTTGGAACCTTGAAATTTTATTCTCCAGCTACAAGCCTCTGGTATTCCCTTCATTGACTTAGGGTGCCCTTTGGTCCTTTGACTAATCCCTGTTTTCCGGGTCCCTCTCCCCCACTCTGGTTTTGAGGGCTTCCCCAGCCAGCCTCGAAATTCCTATTTGCCACATCCTCTCTCTACTAGTTATTACCCCCAGAATCCTTTGCTCCCCTGACCTGCTGACATTCTCAACCTGTGAATCCTCATTTGAGGGGCACCCCATTCCAACATTTCCCTGCCCCTGATCCAAGGTAGTTGAGTTTCACTAGAGGACTAATTGTTCCTTCTCTTCTTCCTATCCTGGCTTCTCTTCCTCTTCACACTATCCTTATATGAGTATCCCCCAAGGGTCTACCCTTGCTCATTTTCTCTTCTCTCCACACTATGTCTTGACAATCTCATTCACAAGAATTATTTGGACTACTGCCTGCTAAGTCATGGGAGGATAGGACCACAGCTCCAGAGCTGTAAGGGACTCCAAAGCACAAATTCCCTACTTTATGGAAGAGTGAACTGGGGCTTGAAAGGACTTGCCCAAGGTCACACCAGTAGTAAGTGAGGGACATGGAATTTGATCACAGTCCTTCAGTGCTCTTTCTCTTGTGTCACACTGCCCCCTTGACTCCAAAACATATCTCTGAAGAACTTTCTAGGCATCTTCCAGCCATGGCACCTCTCTTCCTTCTTAGCCCTCTTTCCCTATTACACTTTGTCTTCTCTTTATACTGTGAGCTCTTTAAGGATGGGGATCATACTTTCACTTGTAATTGTATTCTCCATGCTTAGCATAGAAAGTACTTAAGAAATGTGTTCTCCATCCCTCCCTCTCTCCTTCTCTCTCTCTCTTTCTCTCTCTCTCTCTCTCTCTCTCTCTCTCTCTCTCTCTCTCTTTTCCTCTCTCTCTCTCCCTCTTTCTCTATTTCTCCCTTTCTCCCTTTATCTCCCCTGCCCTCTCTCTTTCTGTTCTCCTCTGCCTCCCCCTTTATTTTCTCTTCTTCCCTCCCCATCTTTCTCATTCCCCTCATCTCTCTCAATTCAGATCTTCCTGGCCCCAGGTCCAGAGTTCAGGTGGAGGGACTCAGTCATGGTTAAACAATTAAAACCTTACTTTCTCAAAGCGGGCCTGGATGAGATTGGCCTTGTCAATGAGCCGCTGCTTGAAATCATTGAGACATTCATCTTTCAGGCGTAAGGCCTGCCATCGGGTCAACTTCTCTCCAGGAGGGAGCTGGACCAAGAAGGGTGCCAAGTAATCCAGCTCAGCCTCCACTTGGCGTATATGTTCCTCTTGGGCTTGTCTCTCCTGGATGGTGAGAGAAAAAGAGACACGCATTCATCCAGTGATGCACCATTGGGTTCCACCCAGAAGGAAAAATGCCTTGGATGGAGATGGGGATGCTCCTTGACTGGGATGGGAATCCAGGACTCTCATGGCCTGAAAGAGCCAAGAGCTTGTTCTTTCCTTATCTGGTCCAGTGGTTTTCAGAGTATACAGAAGCAGAGAAACTTAGAATCCAGAATGCTGAAACTATAAAAGATTTAGGATTTACACCTACAGGGGAACTTTATATATGAAAAAACCCATGATCTACTGCATTCCCCTACTTCACTCATTTTACAGATGAGGGAACTCTGGGAAACTTGTCCAGTGTCACATTTTGGGGGGGCGGGGCTTAGTCTGAATAAGTTCAGAGTTAATGGCTGCACAAGCATGTGAAGGAACCCAGGATCTGAACCAAGGTCTTCTGACTCCTATTTAAGTACTGTATTGTGCCATCCTTCCATGTTTCTATAACCTCATTTAATAGATGGAAAAACTGGGGATCAGATGTGTGGAAGTGACCTGCCTAGACTTGATGGCCCAGAGAGTCAGGGGAACAGCTTGGCCTGGATTCCAAGCCTCTTGAGGCCCATTCCATTGCTTGATATCAAAGATTAGCCTTGGGCTGGTTTGTTGTATCAGTGTTTATGGGTAGTTACTTTCTCTGCTTTTGTGTCTAGCATGGATACTTCCCTGTGGTTATTTAATAAGAAACAATGATCAGCCTGGAGTGGTCCTTCTTTCCATTAATTTGAGTTCTGTGCCACTCTCTGGGTCTCTGTCAGTATGTGTCTCTCGGAGTGTATTCTTTTGTGAATATGTGTATTTCTGTGTCTGTGTGTGTCTTGTCGTTCCCTCCTCCCCTAATTAGGGCAGCACATAGGAGCTGGTGACACAAGGGATTCCATCCTATTGTGTACGTGGCCTGGGGATTGTGACCACAACAATGCCCAAACAGGTTAAAATGTAATTGAGAAATATTTGACAAAGTAACTAAAAATATAATAGAATGCAGAGAAGGTTAACCCGGGGTTTTCTAAGTCAATACGTAGTCAGGGATCCTTACATACAGGTTAGCTGGTTCTGTTGCTATTTCAGTTTGACACAACTATTGTACAAGGCCAGATTAGTCTATGGATCCACACTCCTCAATAACTTCAGAACCACTGATTTTGTCCACTTGTCCTGCTTAGCTAAGCCCAAGAGCTACTTAGCCTTTTTGGGGGAAACTTAAGTTCCAATAGATTGAGCATTCTCCTTCCCTCAGTCCATTGTCTTAGAACCTGAAGGTCTAACTTAACTCCTGCCTGATGAATTTGCAGAACTTGGGTCTAGTCAGACCAGCCCTATCCTAAGGACCTGGATGGACACTGCCAATGCTGGACTGAAGCTAAGGAAAGGCAAAGAACCCAATAGGATTTTCAGTCAACTGAATGGTATTCTGCTAATGCAGGCACTATTAAGGTTGTGCATGCAGGCTGGAAATCCAGTTGGCTTTTTTTGGCTTGACTCCAATTGACCTGTTGGTTCTTAAACTGGATCCCTATGTCATTGAAAGACAAACATGTCTGGGAAAAAGAATCTGTTTTCACTGTGGAACAGGTGGATATTGTAGAAAGAGTACTGGCTTTATAGTGAGAGGCCTTAGGTCTCTGATGCTAACTACCCTTGGAAAAGCCATTTAGCCTCCTTGTGCCTCACTTTTGTCAATTGTAACAAAAAGAGAGTCCCTGGGTTCCCCTTTGATCATAGAAGTTTGATTTTTGAGGTGCAAAACATGTCCATGGCTAGATGCATAGACCTCGAGGATATTTGGAATACTGGGGGTTTTCAATTCCTGATCACTCCTGAAATAGCAGCTCTATTGAATGAGCAAATGACAGATGAAGGTGATTTCCCAGTTCCACTGGAGGTTGAAGGGTACTCGGCCACTCTCAGCCCACCACCTACCAGGGCTTCACGGTGCTCCTTGCTCTTCTCATTCCTTTTGGTGTCATAGATGGAGATGGTCAGATTGTGAGTGTCTTCCTCCTCCTCACGGATCTTCAGGATCTCTAGGACCTTTTGTGGGAACACAAAACCTGTTGAGACATTCAGGTCAGTGGTCTGGCTTCTCTATTTGCCTAGGTTTTATCAAGAGACAGAGAGAAGACCACAGTGGGGCACCATGTTACATCCTCCCCCAGTGCCCTTTTATTGTAAAAGCAGCTTGGTGTTATGGGGAGGTTGTTTCCTCTGCAATTGTTAAGGTTGCTGTGGTTTGTGGTTTATGATTCATCATCTGTGATAACCATAACCCTAGAGCTTCTCATTATAGAGACCAACTTTTTTTCGTCCTTCATTTTCAAAGAGAACCATGACATTGGGGAGATGACATGACTTGCAGTTGACTTTGATTTGAGCGAGAGGACTGTGCAAGGTCACCAGCCTCACTTTCTCTTCCAGAGCCATCTGGGTCCAGTGGCCAGATTTTCATCAGAATGACTGGAGATGGCCCAGGATGCCGTGGGAGACCCTGGCCCTTTCAGGCTTAGGCCTTTTCAATGAGGCCTTTCAGTGAGGCAACACCCATTCAGTGAATAGGCCTCTTTAAGAAGTGAGTCAAGAGGTGGCCCCTTTACTGAGAAAAAAAGAGGGAAAAAAATCAAACTGGAAGGGGAATATCCTCAGAGTTTCTAGTCGAAAGAGAAACAGTTACTGTTGACATTCACTCTGAGCCATGTGGGTCCAAAATATAGCCATTAAGTGGAGCTTGGGCAGGGACCCATCGTAGTTTCGGAGTAAAATGGGGAAGAAAGAAAGAAGGAAAGAGAAAAAGAGAGAGAGAAAAAGAGAGAGAGAGAGAGAGAGAGAGAGAGAGAGAGAGAGAGAGAGAGAGAGAGAAGAGAAGAGAAGAGAAGAGAAGAGAAGAGAAGAGAAAGAAAGAAAGAAAGAAAGAAAGAAAGAAAGAAAAAGATTAAGAAATAAAGGAATCTAGCCAGTAAAGCCCACGTTAACTGGAAGGTTCTGACTATCAAAACAGATAGAATAGTCACCATTTAGGTGCACACCCAGAAAGATAAAGAATCATCATGAGAGAGTTTATTACTTATTGACAACTCTCCCATAACACCACTAGGCAATTCTATATGGAAGTAACTCTTTATAAATCAGTCATGTCAATGGTATCTCCAAAGAAGAAAGCACCACCATTCTGTGTAGGGTAGGGAATGACTGACTTTTCTACAACTTTCTTATTGGATTACTCAAGCATCTCTCAGGTAGCCGAAGAGTGATTTAAAAAAAAAAAGCTTTACTAATGCTTTGGTTTTTACTTTTCTGGGAAATGCTCCACACTTGTATCCTTCCACAGGAGGAATTGAACTCTCCAATGTAACTCAGAAAAATTGGCTAAGCAAAAATATATCTGACAATGTTTGTGAAATTCTGCCTAAGTAATCTCCCTATCTCTCTGCTGAGAGAAGGTGGGTATATTTCTTGATCTGTTCTCTGGGGCCATTTTCCTTTAGTGAACTCTAGTGAGTTAAGAGTCTTTTTCTGAGAAGTGGCCATTTTGGTTAACGCTGAAAAACTTCTGGAAGAGTAAGTCATTGAGGGTGTGATTTAGAGGCACAATTTAGCAGGAAAGAGAGAGAAACTGGTACAAGAACATGACCTGATTTGGTCAGAGTAGAAGCAGAGAAATGAGTAGATGGGGCCATGAGGGGAGCATTTTGAATGGTACAAGCTGTTGATGAGCAAGGGAGCAGAGAAACGTAATAGAATGGGGACAGCTGATAGAGAGCTGGAGAGATGATAAGATGTCATGGCAAAACACTAGATGGTAGATCAGGAGTTCTGGATTCTAATCCTAGCTTTGCCATTACTTTCTGGGTAAAATTGAGCACATCACTTCATCTATTGGGGTCTTAAGTATCCTCCTCTGTAACAAAAGTAGGTTGGTTGTAACAGGGGACTTCTAAAGTCATTTCCTCTTCTGTTTCTGTGTTCTTTACATTTTCCTCCAGCTGTAAGTCTTAGGGCATCCAGCTTTGACATTCTGTGTTCAAAGGTTCCTTCTAGCACATTCTCTGACTTTCTCCATATTAAAGTTTCTTTTAAATTCTTAACCTGAGGGCGTAGAAGCAGCAAGGCCGTGCAGCTCCCACACCGCCACCCTAAACACCCATAAAATATGAGCCCAGACAAAATTTAGGACTCTCAGACTCACACAAAAATACAGAAAACACATCTCTCACTGAAGGTAGCTCGGCAGCAGGGGCTCATCGCAGCAGCCGGGATCAGAGGCCGGCCCAGCCTGAAGCCGAGAACATGCGGGGCGGTGGGAAGGAGCCAGGCTAAGCTGAGCCTAGTGCTCTGCAGCCAGTCCGCAGGAGAGATCTACAGCCTCCAGCACGTCCACATCTACAAAGGTGTGAGGAACAGGGACTGCAGAGGGGCAGCTCGGAGGCGGAAGGGGCTCGACCAGCAGGCCGGCAGGTGGGGGGAGAGCAGCCTGGCCCAAAACCTCAGCTGAGACCAGGCCAGGCCCCAGGGCCCAGGAGGAGCTAAGTCTCACAAGCTGCAGCTGGAGTCTACTTCAGAGATCTATTGTACCTGAGGGAATCTTCACAGCCACCAAACCAGGATTAGATGGTCAGTGAAAGTGAAAATGAAACTTTTGAAACTTAATTTGGGGTAGGAAAAGCAGTTCGGCCAATCTGCTCCTGGGGCAAGGAAGCAGTGGGGGAAGGGAACTGCTAGAATCAGCGGCAGCCAGCCCCACCAGGCTGCTTCAGAGCCCCTGGCCTGAGGACTCCGCAGGGGGGGCTGAATCAATTGATCAGGGCCAAGTGCTCTTGCGTTGAGCAGCCTGGATCTGGATCATGGTCTTGGGTGGTGGTCCTGGGGAGTGCTTTCAGCAAGCCAAAGCTGAGGGGACTTGCAACACCCCCCTAATAGCTCCGGCAGCTGGGAAAACCCCAACAATTTGGAACAGAGTTTTTCCCCCTGGAAGTAGAATTTCACAGAGCTAAAAAAACCAACCAATTAATTGACTGGCAAACATGAGGAAAAGGAAACAAAATAATAACTGCAATAAAACTCTAGAATCCTTTTTTGTGGCCAAAAAGGATCAAAGCATGGAACAGGAGGAAGAGAGCCCAGAACTCAGAACTCCCACACCAAATGCTTCCAAGACAATTGAAGAATGCCTAGAAGCTATACATCAACTGAAAAAGGACTTTGAAAACCAAATAAGAGAAGCGGAGGAAAAATTGGGAAGAGAAATGAGAATGATGCGAGAAAATCATGAAAAGAGAGTCAACAACCTGACTGAAGAAAACAACACTTTAAAGAATAGATTAACTCAAATGGCAAAAGATGCC
>JAQQSW010016618.1:0-11634 GCA_028646575.1 Pseudocheirus occidentalis | reverse complement strand
AGGCACCATTGAGAATGAAGCAACATTATTACTTAACATATATGCACCAAGCTGTATAGCATCCAAGTTCCTAGAGGAAAAGTCAAGGGAACTAGAGTTGGAAATAGATAGCAAAACGATTCTAGTGGGGGACCTCAATCTCCCCCTCTCTGAACTTGATAAATATAACCTCAAAATAAACAAGAAGGAAGTTAAGGAGGCAAATAGATTTTTAGAAAGCCTAGACATGATAGATATTTGGAGAAAACAGAATGGGGATAAAAAGGAATATACCTTCTTGTCAGCAGTACATGGCACATACACAAAAACAGACCATGTACTAGGGCATAAAAACCTCACAACTCAGTGCAGAAAGGCAGAAATATTAAATACATCATTCTCAGATCATGATGCAATAAAAATTATATGTAATAAAGAGCCATGGAAAGGTAGTCAAAAAACTCATTGGAAACTAAATAATTTAATGCTAAAGAATGAATGGGTTAAGCAAGAAATTATAGAAACAATCAGAAACTTCTTTCAGGAAAATGACAACAATGAGACATCATACCAAAACTTGTGGGATACAGCAAAGGTAGTACGTAGCAGAAGTTTTATATCCCTGAATGCATACTTGAAAAAATTAGAGAAAATGGAGGTCAAGGAATTGGGCATGCGACTGAAAAAGCTAGAAAAAGAACAAATAGAAAATTCCCAATTAAAATAAATTAGAAATAATGAAAACCAAAGGAGAGATCAATAAAATTGAAAGCAAAAACTATTGAACTTACAAATAAAACTAAAAGTTGGTGTTATGAAAAAACCAACAAAATTGATAGACCCTCAGTCAATATGGTAAAAAAGAAAGTAGAAAACCAACTTCTGAGTCTCAAAATCTAAAACTGTCAATGTACCTCCAATGAAGATGAAATTAAAACAATAATTAGGAATTATATTGCCCAACTGTACACACATAAATTTGACAGACTTAGCGAAATGGATGAATACCTCCAAAAACACAAGTTGCCCAAACTTACTGAAGAGGAAGTAAATTACTTAAAAACCCCATCTCAGAAAAAGAAGTTGAACAAGCTATCAAAGAACTCCCTAGGAAAAAAGACCCAGGGGCAGGTGGATTTACTAGTGAATTCTATTAAACATTTAAAGATCAATTGATTCCAATACTCTACAACTATTTGGGAAAATTAGTGAGGAAGGAATCCTTCCTAATTCTTTATATGACACAAATATGGTACTGATACCTAAATCTGGGAGAGACCAAACAGACAACAAAAATTATAGACCAGTCTCCCTCATGAATATAGATGCACAAATCTTACATAAAATATTAGCAAAAAGACTACAGCAACTTAGAACTAGAATAATACATTTTGACCAGGTTGGATTTATCCCAGGAATGCAAGGATGGTTCAGTATTAGGAAAAACCATCAGTATCATTGATCATATCAATAATATAAGTGGCAGAAAACTTATGATTTTTTTAATAGATACAGAAAAATCCTTTGACAAAATACAACATCCATTCCTATTAAAAGGATTCGAACGTATAAGAATAAATTGAGTTTTCCTTAGAATAATAGGCAGCATCTACATGAAGCCATGAGCAAGTATTATATACAATGGGAATAAACTAGAAGTATTTCCAATAAGATCAGGGGTGAAACAAGAATGTCTACTATCAGCCCTCTTATTCAGTCTGGTACTAGAAATTTAAGCAGTAGCAATTAGAGAAGAAAAAGAAATGAAAGGAATAAATTAAGCCAGAGACTAAGCTATCAGTCTTTGCAAATGACATGATGATATACTTGGAGAATCCTAGAGAACCAAGCAAAAAACTTCTGGAGAAAATATGTAAATTTAGCAAAGTTGCAGGATATAAAATAAACCCACATAAATCCTCAGCGTTCCTACATATTTCCAATGAAACCCAACAGCAAGAGATAGTAAGAGAAACCCCATTTAAAGCTGCTATAGACATTAAAACATATTTGGAAATCTACCTGCCAAAACAAACCCAACATTCATGAACACAACTACAAAACACTTTTCACACGAATAAAAGCAGATCTCACTAACTGGAAAATCATCAATTGCTCATGGCTGGGTAAAGCTAATATAATAAAATGACAATTTTACCTAAATTAAATTACATATTTAGTGCCATACCAATCAATCTAATAAAATATCACCTTAGAAAACAAGAAAAAATAGTGACAGAATTCATGTGGAAAACAAAAATTCCAGAATATGGAGGCAATTAATGAAAAGAAATGTTAGGGAAGATGGCCTAGCTGTACCAGATTTTAATCTCTATTATAAAGCAGCAGTCCTCAAAACTGCCTGAACCTGGTTAAGGAATATAGCAGTGCATCAATGGAATAGATTGGGTGTGAAAGTGTCAGTAGACAATGACTATAGTAACATACTATTTCAAGAGCCCAAAGACCCCTGTTTCTGTGTTAAGAACTCACTTCTTGTCAAAAAATGCTGGAAAAATTGAAAGAGAGTATGGCCAAAACTGGGCATAGACCATTATCTAACACCATACATCAAAGTAAAGTCTAAATGGATGCACGATCTAGATATAAAGGCTGATGCTGTAAATAATCTTGGGAACAAGGAATATTATAACTGTTATATTTATGTAGTAAATTTATGACCAAAGAAGAGTTGGAGAGCATTATAAAATGCAAAAATAAATAATCTTGATTAAATCAAATTGAAAAGTTTCTGTACAAACAAAACAATGTAAACCAGATTGAGAGGGAAGTGGGAAATATGGAAAGAAGTTTTACAATCAGTTTCTCTGATAAAGGCCTCATTTCTAAAATAAATTGGGAATTAAACAAATACAAGAATTCCAGCCATTCTTCAATTGATAAGTGGTCAAAGGATACGAACAGGCAATTTACAGAGCTAGAAATTAAAGATGTCTTTAAGCATATGGGAAAATGCTCTAAATCACTATTGTTTCATGGAATGCAAATCAAAACAACTTTGAGGTAACACATCTCACCAGTCAAATTGGCTAAGATGACAAAACAGGAAAGTGACAAGTGCTGGAGAGGTTGTGGAAAAATTGGAACTCTAATGCATTCTTGGTGGAGCTGTGAACTGATACAAGAATTCTGGAGGGTAATCTGGAACTATACCCAAAGGGCTGTAAATAATTGTGTACCCTTGACCCAGTAATACCAATTTTGGGGTTGTATCCCAAAGAGATCATAGAAGTGGGAAAAGGTCCCATATGTACAAAAATATTTATTGCAGCCCTTTGTGGTGGCAAACAACTGGAAATTTAAAGGGATGCCCATCAATTGGGGAATGGCTGAACAAGTTATGGTATATGAATGTGTTGGAATACTATTGTTCTCTAAGAAACAGGAAGGAGAAGGTCAGAATTACCTGGAGAGTCTTATATGAATTGATGCTAAGTGAGAAGAGCAGAACCAGGAAAAATTTGTACATCGTCATATATACATCCTATGTGTGATGACCAACTTTGAAAAACTGGACTCTTCTCAGCAATGCACAGTTAAAAGACAACTCTAGAAGTCTCAGGATGGAAGGAGATGTCTACATTCAGAGAAAGATCCAGAAATACCAGAGTTTAAATGGAGAATGAAGCAATGCATGCTATCATTCTTTTCTATGTTTGGGTTTTGTTTCTCTTTTCTCATTGTTTATTCCATTGGCTGCAAGACTTATACAACCAGACTACTGTACAATACAAAAGAGTCTGCAGATCCTATAAATGGTTGTATGCCACCATGACTGATGTGGGGGGCAGGGCAGAAGGGGAGAAGAAATCTGAAACTCAAGTGATTCTGGAACTGAATCTTGTAAACTAAACGTAAACAAACAAATCAATAAAAAGGATCAAAACTATATTACAAATCTGTGATTGGGAAAACAATTACTGTTGTTTCCTCATGTCCTACTTTTCCTTACCCTATTTGAGGTTTTCTCACGGAAGATACTGGACTGGTTTGCCATTTCCTCCTGCAGCTTGTTTGACAGATGAGGAACTGAGGGAAACATAGTTAAGTGACATGCTAATGGTCACACAGATACTTAAGTGAATGAGTCCAAATTTGAACTCAAGAAGATGAGACTTCCTGACTTCAGGCCATGCAGAATATCTAGTTGCTCAGAAAACAATTTCAACTTGGCAAAAACTGAAAGAGACATCTATGCAAAAGATTAGGGATGCAATATGCATAAATATGTAAACAAGAAAAAAAAGATTGTTGAATAAATCCAGAGACAGAACTTGGGGAAGGTGGTGGTGGTGAGGAAACACTATTTGATTTTAGAAAACAGATGGAATAAGGGGAATGGTGTTTGCTAGAAATGCGATAGTGATGTTGTCTGGGATGATTTTATCTGTAACCTCAGTTTGTAAAATCTCACTTGTGTTCGGGTACCTATTTATGTAACATTGGTCTGTAAGAAGCCTGTGTAATTTAAGTTGTAAAAGTCACACTTTCCACCCCACCCCCCAGCCATAAAGGCTGTTTTTTAACTCTGCCTCTCCCCTTCCCCCAGACCAAAAGTCTTTTACCTGAGCTAGTAAGTCTGCCTTGAAACAAGACTTCAATGGAATTTTCTAAAAAAAAACCTTAGAGAAATGCATAGCCACTTTGTTCTACGTGGCCAGCTGCACCCAAATCTTGGAACAACATTTTCAGACAGATAACTGTCTCATTAGGGTACCTGCTGAATCCCTAATCAGTCTAGTTCCCAGACTTGGAAACAATCAAGTCTTTCTTCGCAACAGCCATACTGGACATATCTCATTATTCCTTGACCAAAAGTACACTAGTTACATTTCAAGCGAAAAACCACACCTCTGTATAGCTCCCCTTAGGGGGATTTCCCTGTGAATTATGGTCAATTTGCATGGGCAGTTGATATTAAAAGTACATGTCCCTTTAAGCACTGACCGCTCCTAAACTCCTCCCTAACTCCACCCAAACTCCACCTTTGCCCACCTATTTAGCATAATTTTCCTTTAACTTACAGTTTTATGGTTATAAGTACTGCACTTCAAGCCCCAGCTGTTTGTAGGTTCCCTTTACCTTTTCCTGTCTGCTGCAGAGCATAAAACTTTATAACTCTACCTTAGATCCATGGAATTTGCTGTTCCCCCTATTTCTGCTGCCTGCTACTAAGCCAGCATAATAATAATCTTTGAAACTTTGCCAAAGGACAGCTTGGATCCTGACTAAATTCTTTCCAGACAAGAACCCAGGAGGGGTTATATGACGTCCCTCACACAGCCCATTAGACACTGCCACCTTCCACAACTCTTCAACTGTATATATATATACTCCTTCTATCTGCCCTAATGATGAGAAAGTTCATTTGAAATACAAGTATAATTTTCCCATGCAAGAATGCAAACAGTTTAAATTTATTATGTCCCATATGATTTCCCTTTCCTGTTTACCTTTTTATGCTTCTCTTGAGTCTTGTATTTGGAAGTCAAATTTTCCATTCAGCTCTGGTCTTTTCTTTAGGGATGCTTGAGAGTTCTCTATTTCATTGAATAGCAGTGCTTTCAACTGAAAGATTATATTCAGTTTTGCTGGGAAGGTGATGAAGGATTGTAATCCTAGCCCCTTTGCCCACTGCAACATTATATTGCAAGTATTCTGCACCTTTAATACAGAAGCTGCTAAAACTTGTGCCGTTCTGAATGTGTCTCCATGATACTTGAAATGTTTCTTTCTTTTTTGCCTTTATGTATTTATTTTTTAGCTTTCAATATTGTAAAGCCAATCAGCAGTAGATTTCTGAGAGAATGCTACTGTGAGGATCTTTTAAGATTCAGATTACACAGTATTAGTGAACACTCTGTTTATTCCATTACAAATCTTTAGTCAGTACAGTGTTCACAGTTTCCGCAATTCACAATATTACATACAATCTTCAGAACAAGGAAAGTCTCTATGTTATATCTTATTACAGAAAGGAACAAGGAGAAAGAGAAGAATCAGCTGGTTTCCCTAAGGGAGAAACCAGCTTCACACTTTAAGATTCAATCAGTCAAATAACAAAGGAATGATGTAGTTTCCTTACATGCTGATCTTCCACTCCTGGGGTAACCATTAACTTTAGTTTCCAAATAAAGTTCATAGACAACCATGCAAATCCTTCCACTCCTTGGTTTCCAAAAAACCTCAGTTTAGTCCAAGGGGAGGCCTTTTCTTCACTTTGACTCTGGCTGGTCTCTCTGATTCCCTGGATCCCCTTCCCTGGTCCCAGCTCCCTCCTGAATCTGCCAAACAATCACCTTGATTCAGGAACAGACAGCCGACAGGTTCTTGTCCAGTCTTCAAAGGAAAATGGCTCCCAGGTCCTTGTCCTCTGCAAACATCACTGTCGTCCAATGGGAAGCCTTTTCTTCATTTTGACTCTGGGTGGTCTCTCTGATTCCCTGCATCCCTTTCCCTGGTCCCAGCTCCCTCTTGAATCTGCCAGGCAATCACCTAGATTCAGGAGCTGAAAGTTTACAGGTTCTCCTCCAGTGCTCAGGGATGAACAGCTCCCAGGTCCTTGTCCAGTCCTCAAGGCAATCCCCAACACACACTGAAGTTCACAAGGTTCAGCACACCTCAAACACTTCAGGACTTCTCTTGCTTGGAACTCAAGGATCAGCCAGGCCACCAACAAAGTCCCATCCTGTTCATGTCTTCAGTCATCCACTGAGCCCACAAAATCTGTCTGTCTCTGAAATTCTCCTGCTTATAAACACTGGCCTTCTCCCAAGTCAACATGGTTCAGGGGACCGTCTCAGCCAGTGGCATTTTTCCATGTCAACAGGGAAATTCACCCCTTTTCACCAGGGGAATTCACACCTTTTCTCCAATGGAAGGAGATCTATACTTAACACTAGGTTGCTAGGATCTACTTAACATCTGATCAAACAAATGAATTACCATTACAAACATTCATTTCCACAAGATTTTGAGTTCCAAATTTTCTCCCGTCTCTCCCATACCACCACCCCAAGATGGCAAGCGCATTAGATTACCTCTTTCTCCAGTCTCTCCTCCCTTCTATCCCTCCTATTCCTGCTTCCCCCTTACAATTTGGAAGGGCAAGATGGATTTCTATACCCCATTGCCTGTATCTTATTTCCTGGTTGCAGGAAAAAAGCAATGTCTTAACTTTTGTTTTCAAAATATGAGCTCTCCATATTTTCTCCCTTCTTCCCACCTCACCACTCCCCCCTCAATGAAAAGACAAGCAATTCAATATAGGTTATACATGTGTAGTAATGCAAAACATTTCCAAAGTAATCATATTGTAAAAGACTATATTTTCCTCTATCCTATTCTCCCCCCATTTATTCTTTTTGTATGCTTTGACCCTGTCCCTTTTCAAAAGTGCTTTCTTCTGACTACCCCTCCCCCAATGTGCCCTCCCTTCTATCATCCTCCCTCTAATCCCCTTCCACCCTACTTCCCTGTAGGATAAAATATCCAGTTGAGTGTGTATGTTATTTGCTCCTTAAATCATTCCTTTTCACCTCTCTGTTCTTCCCCTCCATTATAACAGCTTTCTCTTACTTCTTTTATGCGAGATACTTTACCCTTGTCTGTCTCTCCAATTCTTATTTCCCAATATATTCCTCTCTCACCTGTTATATTTTTTTCGATACCATGCCTTCATATTTAACTCACATTGTGCCCTCTGCCTATATATAAACATACACACTTTACATAATACATAAAGATACACATATTTTATACATACAGGTGTATATATACACATGTATACATGAACGTTCACATACTTATATATGTGTCTCTGTATGTAAATATATACATATATATACTCAAACACATACATACATACATATATATATATTTATATTGTCTTCAGCAATGCTAATACTGAAAATATTCTGATGAGTTATGAATATAATGTTTCCATATAGGAATGTAAAGAGTTCAACTTTAATAAGTCCTTTAAGATTTCTCTTTCCTGTTTCTCTTTTCATGCTTCTATTGAGCCTTCTTTTTGAAAACTAAATTTTCTGAATAGATTGCTCATATGTATGGGTTTGTTGTCTCCCCCTGTTAAGATGGAACTTCATGATGGCAACAATGGTCTACCACATCTCTTTCTATACCCAGAATTCACCACAGTGCCTGGCACAGTATAGATACTTCATAAATGTTTATATATTAATTGCATTATTGTTCAGTGGTAATGCAAAGTAATACAAAGGCTACAAAGGTCGGGTGTAGGCAGGGTTGAAAGGGCTTTAAATGACAAACAGAGGTGTCTGTATTTGATCCCAGATGTACTGGGGAACCACTGGAGGTTTTTGAACCTGAGGATGAGGGAGTGGTGAACTGGCAGCAACTACACCTGGATTTGAATCTGGGCTCTGGCACCAGTGTAACACTGGACAGGCCACCTGCCATCTCTAAGGCCCAGTTCCCAGAAAGATTAAATTAGGGGGTTGTCCTACTTGGATGCTGAGGACACATTCAGCAGGCCTGCCTACTAAATATCAGCTGCCACTGTCCCACATGGGCCTTTCTGAGCATTCAAGCGGAAAGTCAGCTCATATCAATATTTTGCACAGCCATCCCTTTGAGCATCTGTTCTGGAATTTTGTTGGCAGTCAAAGTCACATTGAATGGTTTATTTTACAGATGCCATTCTCTCCCCTTTGGGAAAAATAAGGAGGACCTTTAGCCTTCTCCAGGCCTGTGATATCTTTCCTATTCTGCATGAGCCTTCCAATGTCACTGACCCTCAGCTGCTTAGCCCTCACAACTGCCGGTTCAGTACAAAAGAACAAAACTTGTCCTGGAGAATAACTGGCCCCTGGAACACCCTTCTGGCTCAGCCTCATGGCTCTTCTTCCTTTTCTGGCATCTCTCTCAGCCCACCCTCCCGTGTGACAGAAGCTCCCAACTGCTAGTGTTCTTCCTAACTGGGGGGTAGTGTGCACTGGGTCAAGTGACTTGACCTCAGCAAGGGCAGCTGGGCACCCTCTCTCCAACCTCTCCTATGGATTTCTTTTGCTCTTCCTTTTGGACCATTTTTGTTCTGTGCTTCCCTTACCAGACGTCACATTCCTGGGCAGAGAAAATGGAAGAACTGTCTGGGAACAACATTTGCGTACTCATTAATCATCAGCTTCCTATTTGTCCTGGGCTGAGAGATTGGCCTTTCTTCTTCTTCCTTTCTCCATAATAGAGGTAAGAAGACTTTTTCACACATCCTTAATCTTCTTATCACCCTCTGTTCCTTCTGAAATTCAGGGGGCCTCCTAGTCTTGTGACAGGATGTTAACAAGCTTTGGTATTCATGAGACTGTGTGTGTCTGAATCCCATCTCAGACACTTCCTAGCAGTATGACCACAAGCAAGGCCCTTGACCACTCTGGGCTGCAGCCTCCTTACTTGTATGATGAAGCTGATGATACAGTAGCAGCTCCCTTGGTGGGATTCTGTGAAGCCGCAGTGAGACAAAGTCTGTAGAGCCCTTTACAAACTTTGAAGGACTATATACATGTGAGCTCCTCATTTCTCCCCTCAGCTCAGGTATCTGAGTTGGAACTGAGACCTCAGTCTCTTCTGACTCCATCTAGTCCACTCTAAAATGGGGATGGTAACAACACTTATGCCTTCTGCCTCACAAAGCCTTTTTGTTAAATTGTAAACTCTCCAGTGCTACAGAGATGTAAGCTGTTCCTTTTCTCATGCTGATGCCTGTTCCCTGCCCTGTGCTACCTTCCCCTGCCTTTTACATGGGAAGCAGCCTGCTCCAGGGTACAGAGCCCTGGTAACAAGGGGGGACAGGAGAGGACTAGTGCCCTTCATCTTGGGACAGTCTGTTCTATAGTTTCCCACCAGCTCTGACATCCTGGATGGTGGTTTTCTTTCTCTGAATTTTCTGTGTCTGGCTTCAGGAGTTATGGTCAGAAGGTGTTTGGCACGACCTCTACATGCAGTTTACATAAAACTGGAGACAGTTGCTGTGTAGGTGTGTGACAGCACTCATGGGTAAATCTCTCTGGTCCTTGGGTTCCCCACATTTAGCAGGTCACTGATGTCCTGTTCCATTTCTTTTACTGTGACGGGGCTATTTGTATTCTCTGCTCTGTCCTCTCCATGCGGGGTTACATTTTTGCACACTGGGGACCCTTTATCAGCGCTGCTGGCACACAGCAGGAAAGATGTGTTTCTAGGCATTTCCTCCGTTTTTTCCTCTTCTGTGTGTTATTCTGGTGTGTGACTCTCCTGTATCAAATATGGCGGGGCTGTGTCCCTGGTCTCCTGGGTTTCCGCAGCCACCCGGATCACCATGTAACCTGTGACTCCATGCTAACGATCAGAATATCTCCTCTCTGCAGGGGCTTCTTTCACAGCCCCGTGTGTGGCCACCTACCATCTTCATTTTGACCCTGTCTTCCCTGTCTGCTCCTGAGGAAGGGGTTTATATAGACCAGGGGGACCGTGCCCACCAGGAGGTCAGCTTGGCTGTTGCCCTGCCACTCCTTCTTATGGACTACTGTGGCCCAGGGCCCGCCCCACCCATCACTGTCTTGGATCCGCCTTCAGGGACAGATGAGGGGTGTTTGCCTCGCCAGCCTCTAGAGCTGAGATCCACCTTCATACCCTCATACACAGGAGCCCCCACCCCTCCCCATATTACAGTTCCCGGGGTCACCATGGTCTCTTTGCGGGGTGTGTTGCGTCCCTGGGCCTCTCTTCTACCGATCTTTGGGTAGGCCAACCTCTAGTCAGAGACACCAGGGTCTCTTCCATGGGTGACTGTGCCTAGGCCCTGCCTTTAGAGAGGAAGGCAGGAAGGCCTTGGTTATCTCTGGTCCAGGCTAGTGCTACAAGGCAAGTCGGAAGCCTTACCAAGAACACAGGGCCCTCCCTCCTCAGCATCCTAGTCATAGCCACTCTGTCACCAAGGTTACTGCTTGTGTTCCATTGGCTAAGGGAAGCCCCGACACCGGATGTGACTTCAGAAATGCATTGGTAGGAACAAGCAGACACTTGTGTAGTTGAGGGGTCGTCACAGGGTTGCTGTTGTAGGTCCTCAGATGCCCCCAGGCCACCCCAACCGTACCCGACTTTATTCTTGTGCAGCTTAGACTCCCACCTATCTCGAGATCAGCCTTCCTGTTCTGGCCTGGGTGTGGGAGGGGTGGAGTCACCAAGTGACCTTGTGGAGTCACCCCTCCCCTTCCTCAGGCTCAGGTGTCCAGGGCTGAGTCCAGATGGTGGGGGGGTGGTTGTCTGCTGGTTCTTTGGGTCCCCTTGGACCTGGAGGGGGGATTGGGAGAGGAGCCCTTCCTCCTCCCTTTTGTTTCCTGAATCTTCCCTGTGTATTTATCTCCATTCTGGACTCCAAGGATGCTTGGTTTGCATGGACACTCTCTGTCAGAGGGACAAGAGCATGTGTCAGTCCCCTCCTTCCCCTCCTTCTCACTTCCCCCCGCTCCCATCTCCCCTCGGCCTCAGACCCCCCCAACCCCGTGAGAAACACAGACCCTGTGTTTACACAAGCGCGTCCTCCCCTTCCTGCCCCCCCTTGGCCCTGTCTGAATACGTCCTGTTTTCTTCCTGTCTCTAGCCTGTCACCTGTGT